>CATIWK010167088.1:0-11107 GCA_949634005.1 Mallotus japonicus
TTCATCATCCATTAAACTACATATATATGGTCCATCTCATGGCCCATATCCAAACTAGCAAAGGTGGCAAATATCAATTTGGTCCTTAAACTTAATATCACATATTAAATTAAGTCCAAATTAATATTTAGTAGTCCTAACATTTGAATTAGATTTTGGGATATGCTAGATCCCCGCACAAGCGAAAATCTAATTCAATTAATTAAACACGTTAATTAATAATCAAATTAATTATTATCATTGCCGGTGCTACTCTTATGTGTGTGACGTACTAGGTTCAAGTCCAAATGGCAATGGAAATAAATAATATTAACTCTTACTATTATTGGAAACTCTTTATAAGCTAAATGTGAAAATCCCAATTAATCACTTTTAGTTTCCATAAGTCGTGAGTGACCCCCCAGCATAGATGTCACGACTACCCAATTGGAAATGAATGCTATCCATAGATTCATAAGAACCATAGAACATAATTACCATGCATTCAATGTCCCTTCATTTCAAGATCCCGACATCAGCTAGAGTCATGGTCAGTCAAACTCTAATTGCCTCAATCATATGACCTCATCTTCAGTTCAATTCTCGATAAAACATGACTTCTACTAGAAACAATTTCTAGCACAGAAACTCTTTTCGGATAAGTCAAGTTTGACCTGGCTAGGAACTTATTCATCGAGAATAACTTAGATAGCATAGGATCTTATCCCGGTTCACTCTTGGTAATGAATTCCATCTTGGCCGATCACTCATCCCTACATATAACCAACTAGAGCCACCACACGCCATATACCCATACATGGCTAGCACAGGTATGTAAATGGTAACAAACTCTAACCAACCATATATGGATGACCATGTCGCCTCAGGTTAAAGGACCATATGCACCATTATATCCAAGACAGTGATTGTTGACAAAAGTGAATTTCCATGTAATCACTTATCTTACGTCACAGTTCAATCCACCCATCACATGAGTATCCACATATCTATCCTGATATCTCATATAAAGTAGCATGAGACTCACTACCACCCACTATCGATATCACATACCGATCAAGGAAAATAGACAGAGGTGATAGTCTATGGATTAATACTACCCATATATTAATCCTACGACTATGAACATTTTACTGCATATGTACTAAAAGAATTTGTCACTCATATTATTAACTCTTGATAATAAATTCTTTTGACATAATGCTAAAGGGTAAATACTCAAATAAATAAACACTTTATATAAATAAATATTTGATTACCATAGGGATAAAAGTACAATGTCATTTATATTACAAGAAATGGCACTAGGGCACATCTATACTAACAATGTTCACATGAATTTGGACTTGGTAATTAGGCCCATGGGCTTTCTAAATATCTTGGATTAATCTTTGGTCCAAAATTCTTTTAGACCTAGGCCCAAACAAATTGGGACATTAATTAAACCCTTACTTGAATTGGATTTCATGATATGCTAGAATCATTGCTTAAAGCATAAATCTAATTCCATTAATCTTAATTAATTGATTAAACTCTTTCATCAATAATTAGATTAATATCGATGGTGATTTGGTAAAGCTCTTTTAGGTGTGACTTACTAGGTTCATGTCTAATTGGCAAAGAGAATATAATATTAAAGCATCGATATCATAACTACCCAATTAGAAATGAATGCATGTATTGATTCACACGAACCCTTTGGTCATAATTACCGTGCACTAAAATCCCTTCTTTAGAAGATCCCGATATAGCCTAGAGTCAAGGTTTAGTTAAACTCTAATAGCTATATCATATGACCTCATCTCAAGTTTCAATTATTGATAAAACATAACAAATACTAGAAACACTTTTCTAGTACTGAAACTCTTTCAGACTGTGTCATGTTTGTCCTGGCTAGGAACTTATTCATCAAGAATGAACTTAGATAGTATAGGATCTTATCCCGGTTCACTCCAGGTAATGAATTCCATCTTGGTCGATCACTCATCCCTACATATATTCAACTAGAGCCACCACACGCCATATACCCATACATGGCTAGCACATGTATGTAAGCGATAACAAACTCTAACCAACCACATGTGGATGACCGTGTCGCCTCAAGTCAAAGGACCATATGCACCATTATGTCTAAGACAGTGATTGTTGACAAAAGTGAATTTCCATACAATCACTTATCTTACGTCACAGTTCAATCCACCCATCACATGAGTATCCACATGTCTATCCTGATATCTCATATCAAGTAGCATGAAACTCACTACCTCCCACTATCGATATCATATACCGATCAAGGAAAATAGATAGAGGTGATAGTCTATGGATTAATACTACCCATATATTAATCCTACGACTACGAACATTTTATGGGCATATGTACTAAAAGAATTTGTCACTCATATTATCAACTCTTGATAATAAAATCTTTTAACATAATGCTAAAGGGTAAATACTCAAATAAATAAACACTTTATATAAATGAATATTTTATTTCCATAGGGATAAAAGTACAATGTCATTTATATTACAAGAAATGGCACTAGGGCACATCTATACTAACAGTGTTCACATGAATTTAGGCTTGGTAATTAGGCCCATAGGCTTTCTCAATATCTTGGATTAATCTTTGGTCCAAAATTATTTTGGACCTAAACCCAAACAAATTGGGCCATTAATCCAAGTCCAATTAGAAACAACATATATTATTAATTTAATACTCTAATTAATATCTCATATTAATTAAATATAAATTAATAATTAAACCCTTACTTGAATTGGATTTCATGATATGCTAGAATCATTGCTTAAAGCATAAATCCAATTCTATTAATCTTAATTAATTGATTAAACTCTTTAATCAATAATTAGATTAATATCGATGGTGATTTGGTAAAGCTCTTTTAGGTGTGACTTACTAGGTTCATGTCTAATTGGCAATGAGAATATAATATCAACACTTGATATTATTTGAAACTCCTTTCAAGTCTAAATGTGAAAATCCCAATTATACACATTTAGTTCTTATAAGTTGTAAGTGACCCCTAGCATCGATATCACAACTACCCAATTAGAAATGAATGCATGTATTGATTAGCATGAACCCTTTGGTCATAATTACCGTGCACTAAAATCCCTTCATTAGAAGATCCCAATATAACCTAGAGTCAAGGTTCAATCAAAATCTAATAGCTATATCATATGACCATCTCAAGTTTCAATTCTTGATAAAACATAACAAATACTGGAAACACCTTTCTAGCACTGAAACTCTTTCAGACTGTGTTATATTTGTCCTGGCCAGGAGCTTATTCATCAAGAACAAACTTAGATAGCATAGGATATTATCCCGGTTCACTCCAGGCAATGAATCCCATCTTGGTCGAACACTCATCCCTACATCTAACCGATTAGAGCCACCACATGTCATATACCCATGTGTGATTAACACAGGTATGTAAGTAGTAACAAACTCTAACCACTTAAATGTGGATGACCATGTCACCTCAGGTCAAAGGACTATATGCACCATTATGACCTAGATTGTGATCGTTGACTATTAGTGAATATCTTTGCGATCACTAATCTAACGTCATGTTCGATCCACCCATCACATGAGTATCCACATGTCTATTCTGATATCTCATATCAAGTAGCATGAGACTCACTACCTCCCACTATTAGTATCACATACTAATCAAGGAAAATAGACAGAGGTGAGAGTCAAATTAATATTACCCAAATATTAATTTATCGACTACGAACAATTTTATAGCATATGTACTAAGTAAACTTGTTACTCATATTATCAACTTTTGATAATAAGCTTATTTAACATTATGCTAATGGGTGAATATTCAATTAAATAAACACTTTAGATTAAAAAATATTCTTTATTGCCATTTGGGATAATTTACAATGTCAAAATATATGATTGGCCTCTAGGGCATACCACCTATGCTAACAATCTCCCACTTGCACTAAAGCCAATCACTACAGTATCTTAGATTTATCTTCTCAAGATATGGATTTAACTGTAGTTGTGTTAATGCTTTAGTGAGTGGATCAGCCATATTATTGGCTAAAGCTACCTTTTGCATGAGTATATCGCTCTTTCCAACAAGTTTTTTTGATAATATGAAAGTGCCTTTCTATATGTTTGGATTTCTAGTGAGACCTCGATTCCTTTCCAAAGCAATGGCTCCATTATTGTCACAATAGAGAGGAATCTGTGACTCAACGGAAGGAACAACTCATAGTTCAGTAATGAACTTTTTAATCCAAACTGCTTCATTAGCAGCATCTAATGCAGCTATATACTCGGCCTTTGTAATGGAATTACCAATGATACCCTGCTTAGAACTCTTCCAGCTCACTGCTCCTCCATTACAAATAAAGACAAACCCGGATATAGACTTTCTATCATCCACATCTGATTGAAAATTAGAATCTGTGAAACCATCTATTTGAAGATCACCTCCTCCATAAGTTAAGACTAAATCTTTAGTCCTTCTCAAGTACTTAAAGATTGCCTTAACAAATATCTAGTGTTCCAAACCTGGATTGGATTGAAACCTATCAATCACACTAACAGCATAGGCAATATCAGGCCTTGTACACAACATGGCATACATCAAATTTCCTATAGCCGAAGCATAAAGAACTTTGGCCTCTTGTACCATGCCTAAATGGTAACAATCCTCTCTTGGAATTAAGTATGTTGAATCTCTTCAACACCTTTTTCCAAGTAAAGACTTTGGGATAAACCTATTATTCTCTTCGATCTATCTCTATAGACTTGAATCTCGAGACTATAGGTTGCCTCCTCTAAGTCTTTCATCAAGAAGGTTTTAGATAGCCATACTTTCATAAAAATCATCATACCGACATCATTTCCAATTAATAGAATGTCATCCATCTACAAGACTAGGAAAGTGAGTTGACTCCCACTAACCTTCTTGTAAACACATGGCTCATTATCATTCTTGATGAATCCATAAGAACGGATAGCTTCATCAAAACGATGATTCTAACTCCTTGAAGCTTGCTTTAGACCATAAATAGATGTATTAAGCTTGCACACCTTTGAGCTATCCTCGGATTCAAAACCTTTAGGTTGCTCTATGAAAATGTCTTCCACAATATAACCATTAAGGAAGGGGGTCTTGACATCCATTTGCCAAACCTCATAATCATAGTGTGCAGCTATAGCTAGAAGAATCCGAATGGATTTAAGCATGGCTACTGGCGAGACGGTCTCCTCATAGTCGACCCCTTACCTTTGGCGAAACACTTTCGCTATAAGCCTAGCTTTATAGGTCTCTACCTTTCCATCTGCACCAATCTTTCTCTTAAAGATCCATTTGCACCCAATGGGTATAATACCCTCAAGAGGATCAACAAATGTCCAGACTTGGTTTGCATACATGGAATCCATTTCGGTTCTCATAGCCTCAAGCCATCTCGAAGAATCTTTATCACATAAAGCTTCTTCATATGTAGTAGGATCATCATCATGAATGCTTTCTTCATGAACATGCAACTCTTACATATCGTGAAGAAAACCGTATCTCTCGGGAGGACGAGATACCCTACTAAACCTTCTAGGAGTTGGTGTGACAACATTCACAATTGGAATAGGCTCTTCGGGTTGATCAATATCTATTTGATCAATTTGTTAGGCATCTTTAGATGACTCCTCATCTAATATTATCTTCCTTCCTTTGCCACCTTATATAAGAAACTATTTCTTAAGGAAAATAACATCTCTGCTTACGACAACAACTTGTTCAATAGGAAGATAAAAGTAATACCCTAAATTGTCTTTAGGATATCCAACAAACTTTCCTTTAATCGATTTTACATCCAACTTGTCTGATTTTAGCCTTTTAATAAAAGTTAGATATCCTTAAATCTTAATATGTTTAAGACTTGGTGTTTTATCATGCCATATCTCATATGGTATAATAAAAATGAATTTGGATGGAACACAATTAAGGATGTGGGAGGGCGTTGAAGCACACAATCCTAATGGGAAGATTAGTGTAGCTCATCATAGAACCTACCATATCTAATAAAGTACGATTCCATCTCTTGGACACATAATTTAATTGAGGTGTTCAAAGTGGCGTGAGTTATGATGCAATGGCATGTTCCTTAAGGAACTCAATGAACTTGGTACTTAAGTATTCACCTTTTTTATCTCATTTTAGAGTTTTAATACTTTTCCCAGTTTGGTTTTCTACTTGGGCTTTGAATTCCTTAAACTTTTCAAAGAATTTGCTATTGTTCTTCATAAGAACCAAGTACCCATACCTTGATAGATCATCTATAAAGGTTATAAAGTAGTAGAAACCACCTCTAGCCATTTAAAAAATGGACTATATACATCACTATGTATGATCTCTAACATATCCTTGGCTCTTGCCATTTGTCCAACAAATGGTGATCTAGTCATCTTGCCTAGAAGACAATCTTCCTAAGTTGGATTAGATGTAGATTTAAGACTGCTCAAGATTCCATCTTTTCCAACTTATTGATCTTATCCTTCATAATATGACATAATCTCAAGTGCCATAGATATTTGGAGTTAGAGGCATTTTGATTTAATAGCATTTGCATTACTGACATTGATTTGAGGCTCATTGTTATTGGTCATATTATCAACATAATATAAACCTTGTATTAAATAACCCATGCCTACTATTTCATTTCCAAAATGAATGTTATAAATGTCTCTTTTAAAAATGAAATTCATAACCCTTTATAGTCATACTAGAAATAGAGACAATGTTCTTATAAGCATTAGGTACATATAATACATTATCCAATAACAAAAGATGATTATATAAATCAATAGAAGTGGTATCCTATAGCCCTGGCTGCAACACTTGCACCATTTCCAAGCTTTAGGGTCACTTCATTAGGCCTCAAACTTCTCTCATTTGCTAGATCCTCCAAGGATGAACAAATGTGAGATCTGGCACCGGTATCCAATATCCATGTATTTGATGAGCTCTTAGAACATTTAGAAGCAAGTAAACTAGAGAAAGTCTCACTTTCTCCATGCTTGCCCTTTCCTTTTGTCTTGAGAGACTCAAGGAACTTAAGACAATTTCTCTTCCAATGTCCTTTGCCTTGGTAATGGAAACATTTTCCTTTACCTTGCTCTTCCCTCACAATTGCTTTGCCCTTATTCTTGGCTATGCCACCCATGGGCTTGACAACACTTATCTCACCTCGCCTTTCTTTTAACTCCCACTAGGAGAGGCAACAAGTGCAATCTCCTCCCTTTTTGCTTTATTAGATAGCCTTTTTCTAGAAGAAAAATGTGTGGGCATTGTCTTATAGTATTTTCCAGAAGCTAAAACACCTTTTAGATTCCTTAGCCAATTAATAAAATTAGGGCCTGTGAGCCTATGTTGGTCGAGTATGATTGAAAGTGGGTTTGTTGACCTCATATTATCAAAATTTTTTTGCAAAGGTAACAAGATTGATTAGGTATATGACATTGTTGTTATTACCATTAGATGCCTTATTCCATGCTTAGGTATATCAATGAAGGATAGTAGGGCGTTCAACAAGAAAGTCAAACCTGGAAAGATAAAGATCGGGGATATGGTTTTGAAGCAAGTAAAGGCAATGGTATTCCATCTAAGAGGAAACTTCATACCTAACTGAGAAGGCCCATACTTAGTCAAAGCAATTTTTCCTAAAGGTGCTGCAAAGATATCAGACCTACAAGGGATTGAGTTCATAGAGCCCATCAATTTGGACCATCACAAGAAATACTACATCTAAAAAATGATGAAAATAAAGAAATAAAAGCTCGCTGGCAAGAAAACCTGAAAAGGTTGGTCAAGCAAAAATGAGGACATTTCCACTGTTAAGAAAACCCACAAAGGGCTGATAAGAAAAAATTAAGGAAAAAGATAAAGAGGATCCCACTAATTGAAAAACTTACAAACGATTAGTCAGGCAAAAATTAGAAAAATAAAAGTGAGAAAAAAAATATTTAGCTAGAAAATCTGAAAAAGACTAGTTAGTAACAGGAGTTGTATCATGTGATATATTGAATGTACTCATTTTTCCCTAATGAATGAATAAAGTTGAATTTGAGATTTTTGTTCAAAAGTGCATATTCATCTTCATTATACTATTAAAGTATTTGAATTGGAAAAATAGAATAAAACATGAAGCTAACAATCGAAGCTATGAGATCACTAGTCTAGTTACATCTTTTCTTCTGAGCATCATTCTATGATTCTATCTATAATATACATATCCTTTTGTATCTTGGAAATCCAAGTGGCTCTACAATATGCATTGCAACCTATGATTTGTAATTGTTATTAGTTGTAGCATCAACATCAAGTTTAATATTTTGCTCCAGAGTTCTTTGAGGCTACAAGTCTCTCTCTTTATTCAAAAAGTCTTATAGTAAAGGAAAGCCTTCAAAATCAATAGTGACATTGATAATGAATTGGGGATGACCATACTGATGGTAAAGGCGTGAAGGAGGAAAGAAGGTTGAAGCATGCAACACAAGTAAAGGAACACAATGGTCATACAAGTTAGTGGTCACGTACTTCAGCTTCTACCAGGAGCAAGTCCAGTTGACTTTAGTTCCTAGAATACCTTTTAGCCAATTCACCTAATTTTTTGTAGTAAGCTAACCTTTCATCTTCAAGGCACAAGATTGCAACTAATGGGTTTGGTAAGATAATGGGTTAGAAGGAGTAATGAGCAAACCTAACTTCTTCAGTAGCTAAATTTAAAAAGAGAAAGAAAATATGAGGCCACTATGTTGAAAACTCACAAGGGCGGCTTAGGCAAAAGTTAGGGGAAGCATGCTAAATTGAAAACCCGAAAGAGCAGCTTGGGTAAAAGTTAAGGTAGGCGTACTAAGTTAAAAACCCACAATGGCTGCTTAGGTAAAAATAAAGGCATGAAAAAAGAAAGAAGAAAAATAATAAAAATAAAAGATTTTGGTTGTATACCTAAAGGAGAAGAAGACTGCCAGAGAAATGGTGATGAATCTTAAAATTATCTAATCCAATGATAATTTCAGTAAGAATGATAGGCAGAGGACTCTCTATGCTCCATTTGTTTAAGAATGCTAATGATCCTAGTGTCTGCATCTTCATGAAGGAATCCATCAGAAACTGAGCATAAAGGTAATAACTGATCATTCTGACCTAGCTAGTACTATTCTTATCTTTACTTTCACAGGTAGTGATCAATAAAAATAAGTTGATGGTGTCTTATGTGCATGAAGATGAATGTCATCGAGAGGTATATCAAAGAATTCAATTAGTTTTCTAAGGAATTGAAGACTCAAATCAGGAAGTGTAATAAAAGCAATAGAATTAAGTTGACAACCCAGTACTACTACAAACTCTTCAATCATGGGGCATAGGTCTTGACCATTGAACCTGAAAATGTGATCTTTGGAGTCCCAAAAGGTTGCAGCTGCGTGCAAAAAATTACTGTCAATGTTGATGTGTTGAAGAGATCTCAAAGATTTGAAATGAAATGGTGATAAAGGATTTTAATCATTCCTGATAAGGTTCTAGAGCAGCTTTTTAATTGAGAAAAAGGAATTCTGAGTCATGATTGTGATTATGGTTAAATCAAAGAGGGTTGTCTGAGTAAAATATGCAAAGAAAAGCATTCTCTAGTAGTTTATATGTTATTCAAGATGTAGAGGGTCGCGAGAAGTCTTATTTGCGATAAAAAAAAAGAGTTTAAAGTGAACATGAAACAATGAAATATAAAGCAAAAGCAGATAAATGAGGAAAGGCTTATTTGCGATCACAAATAAGTCAATTTGCGATCGCAAATAGGCTTTAACTTAATGTTTCTTGCATTGATGTTAGTGGGCTTTCGAGATAATGGGCTTGCAATGAATTTCGATGGGCTTTATCAGATTTTAATGGATTTTAGCAAAATTATTTTGGATGAGCTTTTATCATTACATTATACACAAGGGCATAAACTTGTCAAGCAAATAGGGGATAATAAAATAGAAATTTAGCAGTACTAGATACTTAGATAGTTTGCTAATACAAGCAGTCAAATAATTTATCAGTACAAGTCATCAATGAAAATCAAATCAAACATAAGGCCAAGATCTCCATCCTCCAGAGCTACTATCAGTCTAAGGGGTAGCACTTGAAGGTCCTATATCAGAAGTCCCAATATCCAAAGTCTTGATGCTTAAGTCAGCGAGTTGTCGACGAAGCCTCTCATTCTCACACTCAAGATCAACAACATAGCTCTGTTCTAAACAAAGGATTCATTAGAATCAAGCATATCATACACATCATGCATACATCAGCATACATAAATTATGAATTACTTACTCTCTATCTATTTGTAACTTGCATCATAAATAGTCTCTGAGACAAGGATAAGTCGTGTAAATACTCTACTTAAGTCCAAGGCACCTATACAATACATGTATTACTAACAGTTAAAACAAGTGTTGTAAAATACAAGAAAATAGATAGAATACTTATGTATAATGCATCAGGAGGAGTAACAATAAGAGGAACAATGGTGTCAGAGTTAAACCTATGTATGATAGGCCTCTGAACCATCAGAGCCCAATAAACCACAGACTACTTAGGTAAGCGAATATCACCAACATCAGTGGATATATATATATTCACTGATGTTGGAATCTTTTCACATTTCATCTTCTTACATGAAAAGTGTGAGACATGTAGAACCTTTAAAACTGAAAAAAGGATCCAAAAAAATAAAAGATTAAGAATCAGTTTTCAGTTGTTTGAATTCTATTTGTATAACTATATTTATAAATAATACTAGGTGTTTGTTTGTAGGTTAGTTGTCCTAAAAATGAAAAAAAAAGTCGTTGGAGTCTTTTCACTTTTCATTTTCTTATATGAAAAGTGTGAGACACGTGGAATCTTTGAAACTGAAAAAAGGATCCAAAAAATAAAAGATTAAGAATCAAGGAGTAACAATAAGAGGAACAATGGTGTCAGAGTTAAACCTATGTACAATAGGCCTCCGAACCATCAGAGCCCAATAAACCACATACTACTTAGGCAAGCGAATATCACTAACGTCAGTGAATATATATATA
>CATIWK010167104.1:0-22514 GCA_949634005.1 Mallotus japonicus
ATCGCATAAAAATTTAAGTGCTTGGCATCAAAATTTCAAAAATTTGGGCCAAATTTACACAAATGCAAATGATGCATGATATACCTAAAATATACACAAACTATACTAAAAATGCAAAAGATGTAAAATGATCCCCCCCCCTCCCCCCCACACTTGAATCGCACATTGTCCTCAATGTGTGTGGGGTACCTAAATGTAAAACATGTATATTATATACAATGCACAACACAACAAAAAAAAAACACAAAATTCATAAGCAAAGAATTATAAACATGATAAATATGCAAAGAAAATAAAGACTAAAAACAAACTAAAAATAAAAATTAAAAACTAGGGAAAAGAATTTACTCCCCTTATGGAGGAGAGTTCAAAGGTGATGGAGTGGCTCTTAGCGGAGTTGGGAAAGGGAGATGCTCCTGTAGCTTTGAAGTATTCCATAATCTTGAAGTGATGGTAAGTGGCTTCTGTTTCAATATCGATGAGCCTATCATTTAGCTTATAATATTTGTCCTCGACTGATTTTTCGATGCTCTGAACCCTATCTTCTAGTCCTTTCTCAAGATTGTCAAAGCGAGAGTTGACAGTTGTTGTCAGAAGATCCAGCTTCTCTAGGACTTGAGTCATGTCTACCTGGGGAGGAGCAGGGAGTGGAAGAGGCTGAGCTTGTTCTTCTTCATCCTCTTTTTCTTTCTCTTCTTCCTCCTTAGCTGCATAAGGTAAATTCTGCCTTCTTTCTGCAGTTTGCCACAAATGATAGCATTTTCTGGTGGTTGGATCCCTAAGTTCTGTGTTGGAGGAAAATATCTCAGCTCTTGTGAGTAGGAGCCAATTCAGTCTCTCTTGTGGAATGGCAGGCATCTCAATAGTGATAGGGTTAAAGACTTAGAAGTGCATTGCTAACCCTACTACTATATGGCCCATGGAAATCGATGCTTTGGGGGCTCTAGCTATATGCCACAAGGTCTGTAGAATAAAGTATGTAGTGGAGATTTTTGTGGATGTATACATACACCACAACATTAACAGTTCTTGCTTCGAAACCTTATTGCTCTCCATCTTCCCAAAAATGGAGTGGCACATGAATTTATGTAGTATCACATAGCTATAATCCCGGATTAACCCATTTGGTGAACCTCGCGCATCCTAAACTGTATTAGGTGAGGTTATCTCCTTCCAAAATTCCCTAGAGTTGTATCTATTTGGTGCTTCACAAATACCTCCTTTTGGGAATCTAAAAATAGCATTTATAGTGTCATAATCAATGGTAATTGGTTGCCCATTGAGTCTACACTCAAATTTCTTATGACTCTGATCTAGTTTCAATGTTGTGTAGAATTCTAATGTTAAATCCCTGAACATAGAAGGAGTTATTGCCACAAATTTCTTCCAACTTAATCTACCACAAAGCTCCATAACCCTATCTTTGAGTTTAACACCGCTTAATGTATCCATATCCAAACATTTAGGCAACATAAAATTTCTATGAGAAAGAGAAAGATACTTATCTCCTTTGTCAAGTGTGCGAATCGGGAATGGTGCGCCATATTTTGGTGGTAAGTCGAGTTCATCTCCCTGAATCACTTGTTTTTCAGCCACTTTTGCTCTTTTCTTAGCTCTCGATGTCGACATTAAATAGAGAGTATGCGTGCTCTGTTATTGAGAGAATGAGAGGCGAGATTTAGGAAATAAGGTTTAGGGAGATTTAGGGCGAATGTTAAAGAGGGTTAGGGTTATAAGAGAGATGGGAAAGGAAAAGATTGGAAAAGATCTAGGAAGATTTGATACGGAGATTTGATGGTTTAGGGAAATTTCAGAGATCGCGGGAAGGTTAGGGGTCACGAGTTTTGAAAAAAAACGTAAAAGAGGGAAGTAGGTATCATCTATTTTATTATAGGGTATGGATAATCCATGATCATGGATTTTGTGCGATCACCACAGATTGAACTTGGCAACAGGGACACAGTCATACGCTATCGCGGATCATACACGATCGAGATAGAGGCTTAAATGGCTTAGGCATTAGCGAGCGCTGAATTTCCCCGATCGTGACTTGAGTTCAGAGACTGGTCCATCGAGCGATTAACGATCACGGATAATAAAGCGATCATGGATTTTGCCTGGAGGTCAGATTGAGCAGTCGTGATTATATCAACGATCGTGGATTTTGTCCTTCATCCAATAAAATAAACCACTTATAAGCACTTGCACTAAATCACTCATAGTTGAAGGAGTAAAACCATGCATTAAACAAAAATAACAAACTTAATAGCATAAAATTCAGATGAACACTAAACACTTAAATAAATAACAAACTTAAAAATAAAACGTGCTAATTTAAGGTCCTTAGCTTGACCATGTCCCCATCATTAGTTGTGTCAAGTGAATGAGGAGGAAGAACATCCCTCATTCTTAATGGGAACCAATGGTTGATGTCCCTCCTTTTCTGACTTTGTGGAAGCAATCCTCATCCTTCCCTTTGAAGAAATGTATTTCCTTGGCATATACACCATTTGAAACATTTGTTTAGTTTTCTTCTTCAAGTTTACTTTTGGCTTATCCTTCTTCATTCTGTTTCCAATTTGAGAAGGCAAGGAATTTGGATTTGCCTCAGGCTTCTACTCTTTGGAAATCATCGATGCTTCTTTTACTTCTTTGTTCCGTAATCCTCTGTTTTCCTTAGTGTTATTATTCCCTTCATCTTTAATAACTCTGTTCATCATAAAATCCACCTTCTCCTCTCCATCTTTCAAAGTGATCTTACCCTCATACACATCAATTACTGCTCTGTTGGTGTTAAGAAAAGGTCTCCCTAAAATCAAGGGGCAATGGTTGTCTTGCTCATATTCTAGGATCATAAATTCTACCGAAAAAACAAACTTGTCAACTTGAACAAGCACATCCTCAATCACTCCATATGGTTTTTTAATCGAATGATCAGCAAGTTGCAAAGTCATGTTAGTGTCAATCACTTCTCCAAGATTAAGCTCCTTGAAAAGAGATAAAGGTATGAGATTAATGCTAGCTCCTAAATCACATAAACACTTAGGAAATTCTTTAGAATTAAGAGTGCAAGAGATAGTAAAACTCCCTAGATCTTTAAGCTTAATAGGAATTTTCCTTGAAATGATGGAGCTACAAGTCTCTGTTAGAGGAACCATCTCATTCTTATTCCATTTCCGCTTGTTAGTGATAATGTCTTTAAGGAACTTTACGTATTTCGGCATTTCATTCAAAGCTTCTGAGAATGGTATTTTCAACTCTAACTTCTTGAAGGTTTCTATGAACTTAGCAAACCTTTGCTCATCATCATTCATTTTCCTTTGTCTCAAGGGAAAAGGCAACCTTGGATCATATTTTGAGGTATCAACAATGGAAGGCTGCTCCACTTGTTCCCTTTTAATGCTTCAGATTTCTTCTCTTTTATGACAGCTTGCTCATCTTCATTTTTCACTTTTGGTTACTCTTTTTCTTTTTCATCTTCCAAAGGTAAACTTTGAGGCTCTTACAGTTCTCCACCACTTCTCAAAGTGATAGCTTTAACTTGCTCTTTTGGATTAACTTCCGTGTTACTTGGAAGTTGGCCTTGAGCTCTAGTGGCAACTACATTTGCTAGTTGACCAAGTTGAAGCTCAATATTATGAATTGATGAGGAATGGTGCTTAAACATCTGGTCAAATTTCTCATTTTGATTGTTGATCTTAGCACTGATGGCTTCCATGAATTTGTCAAATTTTGACTCAAACTTTGCTTCCACAGCAGCAAACCTCTCATCTAAGGATTTTACTTGAAAACCAGGTGGTGGTGGAGGTTTCGTGAATTGGTTTGGAAAGCCTTGGGAATTTTGGTTATTGCTCCATGAAAATTTCGGGTGGGTTTGCCAACCTTAGTTATAGGTATTTGAGTAAGGGTTGTTGTTTTGTTGCCTTCGTTGGAATTGGTTCCCAACAAAGCTGCAATTTTCAAGAGTTCCATCTCCATATACATTCCCTCCTCCAAAACCACATTCAAAAGTTGTATGATCAACCACATTATAATTTTCACAGTACATGACTGAAGATGGAGTTTGGACAACATTACCTCTAGAAGCAAAACTATCAATTTGCTTGTTTAGAGCTGTAAGTTGTGCTTGCATAGAAGTAACTTCATCAACTCCAAGCCTCCCTCCTTGCTTTGGAGCCAAATGTCTTTCCGAAGGCCATAAACAATTGTTGTTAGCCATTTCCTCCAAAAGATCAAAAGCACTATCAATGGTTTTCCTCATTAGAGATCCTCATGCTACTGCATCTATGGTGTCTCTTGTAGACCTCATCACACCATTATAAAAAGTGTGAATAAAAAAATCCTTGGGAAGGCCATGGTGTGGACAACTTCTTTGTAGTTCCTTGAATCTTTCCTATGCATCACACAAAGACTTATCACCATATTGCTGAAATATGGTGATGTCTTTAACAATCTTTACTGTTTTTGCGGGAGGAAAATATTTAGCTAGGAATCCTCTAGCAAGATTATCCCAAGTGGTAATTGAAGCTGGTGGTTGAGAATTCAGCCATGCCTTGGCTCTATCTTTAAGAGTAAATGGGAATAGCCTCAAACGGATAGCATCATCGGAGACTCCATTGTACTTAAATATATCACATATCTTTAAGAAATTCGCTATATGCATATTTGTATCCTCCGAAGGTAATCCATGAAATTGAACAGTAGACTGAATCATTTGCAAAAGTGCTGGTTTAATCTCAAAATTATTTGCTTGAACATTAGGCCTTGTGATACTCTGTCTAGCTCCTTTTAAACCCGGCATAGCAAACTCATGAAGAGTCCGCTCTGCATCAGCTTGCTATACTCCATGTGCAGCCATGTCTCTAGGCACACTTCTTGATCTCCTACGGTTCTCCTTCTCGAATTGAGTTAAATTCGGAATAAAAAATAGTGGTTCCTTTCCTGAGTGTCTAGTGTTGTGCATGAACAAACACAAAAGTACCTAAAAATAGAATTCACACAAGTCACTAATAAATAAATGAAAATAGAAAATACTTTGATCCAAAACAAGGTTGATCAATTGTGATGTTAGCTCCGTCAATCCCAGGCAACAGCGCCAAAAACTTGTTGCGTAAAATTTCGTAAGTGCACGGGTCGAACAAGTAATAAAAGGGAGTATCATCTCCATAGGGATTATGGACTAAACACCTATCAATCTCTATTGTATTGGTTTAGAGCAATCAAATGGTTTAATTAAGCAAGCAATCAACTAAACTAACAATGAGCTATAAATTGGAATTGCGGGAATTAAAATGACAAAGGAACAATCAATACAAAAGGCATGTTATTGGGATAGTTGTACACCACATTTTCATTAAGTCAAGCAATATATTAGTTCAAGTGTTCATGCATACCTCCAGCTTTCTAAAACTGAGTTAACAATCTCTCTCGAGTAGAGCTAATGTCACTAACAAGCATCAATCAAATCCCATTATACAACTAAACTCTCATTATCATCATATAACAAGATTAGATCTAGCATTGAAAGGAATTCAGCAAACTTATGGAGATTAGATCTAAACAAGCTCTCTCAAGTCATTGAAAGATCTAATAAATGCTTGTGGGTCTATCGAATCTACCATTTCTCAATACATAGATTCAAATATGGATTGCATTTGGCCACAATATAATACTTAACAAACACAATATGCAATTAATAAAACAAGAATTAATATATTAATTGAACTTAGATCAAATGGGTTTCCAAAAATCCCAACAACATAAAATGCTTAGCCACTCATGGCTATTAAAAATAATATTCAATATTCAATTTGCACACAAAGGATTTAAATAAGGATAAGAGTAATAGAAGCTATCCAAAGGAGCTTAAATCTCTAAATGGGTCTCTCTCCTTCAGCTTTTTTCTCTCCTATTTCTCTTTTCTTCTCTTCTTTTGTGTGTTGATTTCTTCCTTGGTTCTCCCTCCCTTAAGAGAGCATGTGTGTTTTTATAACTAATTTGTCCTCCTTTGTAAGTAATTCGCGTCTTTGTCCTTTTTAGCCTTTCTAGAACATGTCCTTTCACTTCCTTTGGATTTGTATTCTAAATTTCGCACACAGCAGCATGTTCTTTTGCTGGAAACGAGCTGACCGCGATCGTGCATCAGCCCACGCTCACGACAGAAGGGCCTGCTGTGAAAAGGATGTGCTCGTACATATCCGCGCTCATGCCAGAAGGTTGGCTAAATAAGGACCTGCGATCGCGCATAAGACCTGCGATCGCGAAAGACTCAACTTCACTTGAGGCAGGATCAGAGCAGGTCCGTGATCGCGCTTCAATCCGCGCTCACGACAGATGGCTTCCTCTGCATCCTCTATGTCTTGACTCCCCTTTTCATGATTTTCATCACCTAATTACCTCCATTTCTTTTTTTCCTAGCAAAAATAAGAAAAATATAAAAGTATGTGTATCTATATGCTTTTCTATCCTAAATGCTATTCAAAATATAAAAATGTATGCAAAATGAAGTCCTAAAACTATACATATTTTGACCCTAACACAACTCAACCCATTGAAAAGATTGATTTTAATCGAGACAATGTGTGGATTAAGATTGATAACCTTCCTAAGGAATACATACGCAGAGCCAATGCAGAGTACTTAGCTAACACTATCTTTGAATACTTGATTGATGTGGATGATTCTGAACCTTGTGTTATCAATCACAGTTCATTTTTGAAGTTTAGAGTCTGTTTAAATCTGACTAAGCTGCTCCCTCGAGGCTTTTAGTTAACGATAGGGAAGAAAGACGTCTGGTTTGCCTATCAATACTAGAAGCTTTCAATTCTTCGTTATCTGTGCTGTTTAAATGAGATTCGGGCTAACAAATGGGGGGGGGGGAGAAAAACAATGATTTTACTATTGCAGGTCCTCTGACAGAAGGAACGCATGCCAAAACTCGAAATCTCGAAATCACTAAGGGGAACAAATCTGGAAAATTGAAAGCAAATGTCTCTCTATCGCCACCATGCCTAGAAGCAGATGCAAAGTCTTGTTGTTAGGGTCGTTGAAGAAGGTCTGTCAACTGGGGTCATTACCAGTTTGAAGAAGGCATTTTGTTTTTTGTTTGTATTTTTTTTATTTTGCTTTCCTGTACTGAACGTTTAGCTTGTCTTCTTCTTCAACCAATATGTGGAGATAATTACTGTTGTGGTGTTATTTTTTGTTGTTATTGTTTGTATTGTAAATTTTTCTGTTTCTTTTCAAATATGTTTGAAGAAGGTTTTTTGTTTTTTTTTTCACTTCTTCTTGGTGCTTGCAATTGTGACAATTGCAGTGTAGTTATGTAGGACATGGACAAGCTTGCAATTGAAATTGCAATTGTAGTCGACGTTGACAGTGAAGATTAAGAAGTTTGTACAATAAAATCTATCTATTCAATTTCATATATAAATGGGAAAAAATTTTGGTGAGGAAGTATTGTTAATAATATATGAATGAATTCACTCTCTTTTTTTTAGAGGTGTGTGACACTCGCTGACTTTGGTCAAATTTTTTATTTATTTGGCCTTAAAATAGAAGTTTTGGGGCCATTTGTTGGAAAAGTTAAAAATCGACCTTAGTGACCCGATTGGTCAAGTTGAAAGATCTGGCTGACCATTTACCCGGTCAATATCTATTGATAATAAATTTAATATAAAATAAACCAATATCTATCTTCTATTATTAAACGGGATAAGGGTCAAATCAGAATACCCTTAACTTTATTCTAAAATTTATATTTAATTTGTATATTATTTAGTTTAATAGATTTTTTTTAAATTAGACTATATTGATTTTTTTGAAAAAAATTTTATAACTTAATTTAATAAAAATTAAAAATTTTAATTTTAGGAATTAACCAATTAAAAATTAATTTAACTAACAAAGAGAACATGTAAGAAGATTAATATATATTAATTTACTGTATTTATTTTTGTGAATAGATATCTATTGTCTATTAAATTGTACAAATTTGGCCTACCCTGAAAAATAATGGTCAGGTCTACTAAACACAAGTTAGAGTCAACTAAAGTAGTCTTCCATTACTTTTTTTTTTTTGGAAAAACCCTATTTTTAGTCCCTTAACTTTTCGAGTTTTTTCATTGAGTCCCTATCCTTTAATTTTGTTCTATTTGGTCCCTTTACTTTTTTTTTTTTCATTGAGTCCTTCTACTTTTATTTTTTTATCTATTGATTCCCTCCGTCAAAATTTCAGTTCCTGTATCTAATACTATATCCAATTTAGTCCTTACAAAATATATAATTGAATCCCTATATTTTTAAATTATACTACTTAAATCCTTACAATTTTTATTTTTAGCCAATCAAATCCTTATTTTTAAATTTTTTAAGTTGATATAGAAGGATTTAACTGCAAAAAATAAAATTTTTGAGGATTTATTTAGTATAATTTAAAAATATAGGGAGTCAATTATATATTTTACAAGGACTTAATTAGATATAATGTTAAAATGCAGGGATTGAATTTTTGACGGAGGATTCAATGTATAAAAAAATAAAACATATAAGGACTCAATGAAGAAAAAATAAAAGTAGAGGGACCAAATAGACCTAAATTGAAAGATAAGGACTCAATGAAAAAAAGTTAAAAAATTGAGGGACCAAAAATATGGTTTTGCCATTTTGGAACAAAAGTTAAAAATGAAAAAACAAAAAAAAAAACCATGCTAGAGGCGTGGTGGTGAGGGCTCTCAAGAGCCTTGTGGAGGTGGGCGGTTCGAACCCCCACTCCACCTTCCCCTCTCCCCTTTAATCTAACATCTAATCTACTAATTCCGGGTTAGCCGAGATTTTGTATAAAAAAAAAACAAAAAAAAAGAATACTAAAATTTATATTTAAAAATACGGAGGGTCATTTTTGAAAAGAAACACTAAACAAAGTCAAAAGTAATAATGACTTGGTGAAATGACCCATACAATGATATTTTCTCTTGGATTGCAACAAAACTTTTAGTTGTGGGCCCATGATTGATTTTGGACACAAAGTCAGTTACTTTCCACTGCATGAATGATACTTTTTTTTTTTGACCGAAGCATGAATGATACTTTATGACATATATTCTTTATTCTTACATTTATGACATAAATTCTTTATGCATGAACGATTTACTATTATATTTGCAGTGCATTACTATTTATAATTGTTTTATTTGTTGTATTGCTTTTGTGGTGGTCTTAATCTTTTTAGCATTACAGTTATCTAATGGTTTTGTTTTTCTTGTTGTTTTTTTTATTGTTTTGTAGTCATCACCAACACTTTCAAGATTGGAGTAACCGAAAGTCTAAGTTGCTTTATATTCTAGGTCTGCCAGAATTGGTAATTACATTATTCTTTTATGAAAAACTATGAAGATTTCTAAGGCTCCTTTTAAATAATTTTACAAAATTTACCCCAAAAAGAGGAATTGGAGCATATCAAATTGTCTGCGTGCAACATTGACAGTATTTAGGCTCTAGGTTGTTACTATGCGAAGGAAGGAAAAGTTATTGAGCTAGCTATTCTGTTGTTTGTTGCTCGAGAAAAGTTGGTTCCTTCTATAGAATCATCAAGTACATACATTATGGTTTCAGATAAAAGCATGCTAATTGGCAAATGCTTAATGAGTGAAATACATAGATTAATTGACATGAAAATGAGAATAAGTCAGTGCAACAAATTGGATCAAATGTGCAAAGATAAGAAGCCGGTGTTGTTATCCGCATTGCTGTTGCTTGATGTATTTGAGGCTGGTGATGCATTTGAGAAATATCTTCGCTCTGTAGTATATGCTGTATGTAAATTATACCATGCTTTGTGAGTTTCGTTTTGATGTCTATTACTAGGCTGTGCTTTCTGCCTTGCATATTCCATTTGGTTTATCCAATCATGTTATAGCAAGTACAAATAATTTTACTTGATATTTGGTCTTTATGCAGGATTATGAGGGAATGAAGGAAGAGATAGCATATGATGTGGCTTCTATACTGCAGAGATTGGGCTTTGTTTTAATGGAGAAAGACATTTTTGTGAATGCTTTAGATTGGTAAGGATGTGTTTTGTTTTTTTTTTGTCCTCTTATTTTCCTCTGAAGCTTTCTTTTTCTCTTTTGTTTTCATTCTCTTTTCTTAATGTTATCGAACACTGATACATAAACATAAACATTTGTTTGTTGAAAAGCTGAAAATAGAGTTTGTTGCTACTGCTTTGAGTTCATTGCGTTGCTAATTCTTGTTTTCTTTTTCTCATGGGCTCGACATTTGCATGTCACAAGTTTCTTGTACAAACTGAGGCCAGAAGAATTAGGTAATTTGGTTGATATTGTGTGTTTTTAATATATTTCTTTTGCTGAATAGAAAAGGATCACACACGAGCCAATGGAGAGGGAGAGTTACTGAAAAGTTTTATTTTGCCATTTTGTTACAGAAACCCTCAACAGAAAAATTGACTCGTTAATCTCCACGAAGTTGCACAATGTTTCACCTCCAAAGGTAGGGTCTTATTACCTACCCTATGATTTTTTATTGTTGCTAGTTAGTTCGATCAATTGTGGCCGTTGAATTTGATATTGTGTAGGAGGCAGCAGCTTGACATTGATTATATTACTAGCTAGTTTGATCACCTGTGACCTTTGGATTTGATATTGCGTGGGAAGTGAATGATAAAATAGCTACTTTCGATGAATCTCAATGCTAAGCTTTACATTGACTCTAACATAATTGTTGGACCTTATGCAGAAAATCTAATTCTAAAACAAGAATGTTGAAAATGAAGTTTATTTTTGTAGACATGCTTCTAGCTACAAAACTGCTGAATTTATAGGCTGAAACATTCAGAACTATAAGTTGCAAGGCTACAAAGACTTGAAGATAATTAAACAAAACTCAAGTGGTTTTTCCCCTCATCATTTTAATAAAATCAATAATTGCTTATCAAAAAAAAAAAAAAAAAAACAGCCATCTGTCAGTGAATATTTTTACTTGCAAGGCGACTGCAAGTTGATCTGTACCCTTGATACTCTAATATAACAGCTTTATGTACTTTATTTTTCATTTTTAATTCTCATTTACTAATTATAATTTTTGGTTGTTAAAATGACACATTATCCAGAAAATTGGTGAAGCATACGGGTAGCGCAGTTATCATGCATTGTCCTCTCCATGTGTCTCCCTACATGCTTACTATCCGGTTCAGTCATTTGACGCAGTTGCAAACTCCAAAGCGCACTTTATTCCGCTATTATCAACCTTGAAAATTCAAGTGCATGGGGTACCTGTAAAGTGTGATCCACCATTGCTGAACTTTCCATTTGGTGGGCGATGGATGTCCTTAGCATTGGCTATCAAAAAGGGCATGAAGCAGGCGTGCGCTTGCCATTGAAGAAGTCATGGCTCTTGAACCTTACGTTTGATGCCCTCTTTTTTTTTCAATGCCTTTTCTACTTGTGCTTGTATAGTTCCATGTTGATCATAATGTCTTTAGCTTCTGCTTGAATTCTGACTTCCAAGTGTGTTTCTTTTGTTTGATTTGAATTTAACTATTGGTAAAATTTGAAACTTGAGAATACAGTTTAGGTCATTTAATTGAGGTCAATGTCCCGTCCTGTAATTGATAACATTATATCTTCAGGCCTCAGATCAATAGGTTGTAATAACCTACATAATTAACTGAAGATGCTGATTCTGAAATTAACTTTGTATTTTGTTTTCTTTTCCTATTTTGCAGCTGGCTTTCTGATGTTGTGGTGTCTAAATCGTGCGTGCTTAGAAGTTTGGAGAACTGTTATATTGGATGCTTTGCAATGTGTTATCATGCTACATTTTTTGATACTGCAATCATCTTAAAACACTAACATAGACATTGCTATTTTGTTATCTCATAAATTACTGCGACATTGATGTATTTTCATCTGCGAATCAGTGCTACTTGTTGTTGTTCAAATGTCCACAATACATGTATAGCACAAAAGAAACGTTAGACAATATTAGTCACACATTTATTGAAATACTAGATACAAATCTCCCATTCATCTAGGTGCCTGGATTAGAAGATATCTTGAACCACTTTAGCCCTTTACCCTTCTTCAACCTTTGTTCAAATAAATATTTTCTTTTAGATTGTTCAATTTACTGCACACTTGTATCAAGGCATTATGAAGAAAATTTTACAATGTCATACCAATTCACATAACTTAGGAAAAAAATATAATATTTCCTTCTTCATATTATCAAAAAGACATGTCATTGAATAAATTACTGTGGCATTCAAATTTCATTTTTAATTTTACTGCAATTTAAGTGGCCATAAATCAATGATGACAATAGAATGAACATCATTTATAGAGTTTTTAAGAATAAATTGCTCCAATTCATAAACAATTGAATGCGCATCAACAACAGTTTATGAAAACATTTACAAGTAAGAATATGACTTCAAAACTCTCATTCAATAATTCTCATGTGTTGCATTATTGATCTGATTGATTTTTCATTCATTTTTTTTCAAAAGTTTTGTATGCAGTAAAGACACAAAAGAAAGGATTTCCTCTTGCAAAAATAAAACCATTCCTGCATTGTCATGATAAAGATCCATGTTTTAAGTATACAGAGATCATATCATTTGAAACAACCTAATGGGAAAGGCAGCAAGCAGTGCCCTTCAAAACAATTTAAGAAGCTCATTACCATATTATGTGTATATATATATATATATATATAGACACACACACACATATTGGCTAAATATCCAACTTCAAAAAGAAAAAAGACCTCGTCTTATAGAATTTTATAAATTATTTTCTATAAAAAAATATTCTGCGATAGTTTTTTTAATATATGATGTACTAATTTTTTTTTAAATGTTGTTATTCGAAACTCACTGAATTATGATTAATTTAGTTTGACCCGACAGTACCACAAGGGCGACAAAGATTTCCCAACAATTAATTTAATGAGACTACATTTATCAGGGCTCAAATCTGAAATGTCGTTTGAGCGAGAATAGTCTCATGATAGTTGATCACAACAGTTATTGGTTTGATATACTAGATATTTTGAAATTATGATTAACAACACAAAAATAACAACCTGCGGTTTACAAACTGAAAATTGTATTATAATATATGATGTACTAAATCTTCTAATATATTGCTTGTTTTGATTTATTGTAGAAAATTGGACTTAACTGAAAGTAATTTTTTATGAAAAGGGATTCAAAAATCAATTTATGGAGTTATTTGATGATTTATTGGAGGAAAAAAAATCAATAATTATAATTAAATAAAAATTAATCTAATGGATATAAATATTTTTACCCTGGCATGTAATATTTCTCTTCAATATTAGGGTTTTGATTGTTGCGTTGCCGCCATTTTTTTTTTTCTTTTCCTAGGGTTTAGGTCATTCAGTTCGCCCTTTATAAATCTCTTGTCTGCCATCAGCTGAAGCTCTCAATTTTTCAATGAGTTATTTGGATAGCGATAGTGACAATGAGGTACATGCAAAACATGCTTTTTTATTTTTCACATTAATGGAAGAGTTTAAGATTCTGATTCTTATTACTGACTTTCTTTTCTTCAATTGGAGCCACAGCCACATGATGTTTGGAGTGCTCTATTTCATGATAACAAGAAAGCATTTCTTGATTTTGTGAGTGTGGATCCATCGTTGAATGAGCCTTTTCCAGCTGATGTTATGGAATTCATTACTGTCGACGATTGTTTGGAATGTGCCAAGGCTGTCCTTGTAAGAGAAATGATGCATTCTTGCAAGCGTACGAGTTTGTCAAGTAATATAGAATAAGTAAAAGTCGATCCCACGAGAACTGAATGTCTATCCAACTATTAATTCTGTTTTTAACTTGTTTAAGAATCGAATAATAAGTGAAATATAATTGCTAAATTTTGACAGCCAAAATGAAATTAAATAATAAAATCAATTAATTTAAATTTTAATAAGCAAATGATAAGTATGATGTTAGGGACTGTATCACTATATTCTAATTAAGTCAATCACAAGAAATTAGTCTTTCTTTCTATTACAATTCTTGGGGTTTCAATAATAGCAATTAATCTTTCTCAAGTAAAAATTACTTAATTTATTTCTATCCATTGAAAAGGCTTTAACTAATTCTCATTAAATTAAAACCTAATCAAGTTTAGTAAATAAATCATAAAACACACCCAATTGAAATTAAAATAATTTAAGTTATCTCTAAACTTAAATCAATCAATCAAGCATTCATACTTCTTTTAAGATTAATATTTCTCAATAATTAACCTTAATTAAAAATCAATTATGAATGGCCATATCATAAACAAATAAGCTTAATGAATGCTTAATGCAATTTAAAAGAAAAACTAATAGCTAAGTCAACTTAAATTAAAATAAGTTCATCAACAATCCCCAACATAAATAAAATTTAGCTAAACATAATAACCATCATATAATAGAGAAATATATTAAAGAAATAAGAATAAAGAAGAAAGGAAGAAATTAAGGAAGGAATTCTTTGATTGAAGTTCTTCTCCCGTGGTGTATCTTCTCCTTGTAATGCCTCCTCCTTTTATGATCTAATGCTTGCACTTGAAATTCTTTCATAATTGATTCATTGGCTCCTACTCAAGTATGTCTCCTTTCATAATTGCTTCATTGGCTCTTGCTCAAGTATGTCTTCTTTCATAATTGTATTTTTTTTCTTCCACTTAATATATCTTCATCAATTAATATATTTCTAGCAAATCCCACTTAAATGTGTCTACATCATAATTATTTCTTTTTCTTTCCACTTAAGTGTCTCTTCATTAATTAATAAATTTCTAGCAAATCCCACTTAAGTGTGTCTCCATCATAATTAACTTAGCTCCAACAAACCCCATCAATTAGGCACTTTAAATTTGAATAATAGAATCATATGTGGCCACAAATTCCTTTCTTCATTACCCTCTCTACAAAAACAAAAATAAACATATAATTAATCAAATTCTAATAAAAATAAAAAATAATAAACACCATAATATGCACCAAACCAACCTAAAAATTATTACACCTAACACATAATCAAGAAACAGGTCATGTTATCGATTTGTGTGCTCCAGTTGGCATTACTGAGGCCCCCCACTTCATCTAGTGGCTGAATCTCATAACACTCCCATGATGGAGTTGTTTCTTAGCTATAGAGCTCCTGTTAATCTTCTGTGCACCACTGATGATCAATTGTATGATGGGATGTTACCAATCAATTTTGCTCTCCTTGTGATTGGGTATATTTAATACTAGTACTATTTTAACTCCATGTATTGCTTTCCATTTCTGTATTCATCTAATCCTTTTTTTTTGGTCCATGTAGCCGCAAGAAAAAATACCGTCTTTGTAGCTGGACTACGAAACAATCCGTTTTCAATTTGATTATTAGAATGTGCCTGTCAGAAGTGGTTTGATCTTTTGGTTTTAGCCCTGTCTCCTTCACTCAAAATTTATATTAGCTAATATTCTTCTTCCTCTATTACTGCAGAGAAAGGCATTGAAGATAGTTCAATTGCTTGCTTCGAAAACAGTACACATTTATAAGAAATCTTTGTTGTGTTTGAAACCCGCAAGCGCACGAATCGTGAATTGTAGCACAAAAGATATTGTTCCCACGAGGACTGTATATTGAGTACTAATATTTTTACTTATGTTCTCAGCTAGTAAATTAAATAAAAGTGAATTTTGTAACAAAAATAATCAAAGCAGTCTAATTAAATTGTAATCAAATAATAACAAGCTTAGAGCCTAGGTTTAGTTTCACTATTCCAATCCGATCATGAACATGTTAATAAACAAATACTATATTTCAGTTAAGGGTAATTGTTCTAAAACACCTAAAGACTCTCTCGAGTTCAGTTAAGCATGCAAAGATTAAGGTTTAACCTACTCTCGTGGTTAAGAAGTTAATCCAAACTCATTAAGATCCTTAACAATTAATTTAACATCGTAGACCTCTGCCTACTGTCATGGTTCCCCGTAGAGCTCGTCTACTCTCATGGTCGAGTGGTCTAAGTTCTATGAGTCTTAAGCTGATAAATTCCCCTAACTCTCGTTGGTGAATTTACCCATAGACATGAAAACAAGCTGGCAAAAAATGAAAGCATAAATTAAGTTCAACTCAAAGAATTAACTAAAAATCAAATATAATAATAAGACTCGAGTTCAATCACACTATGGAATAGCTACTCCTAATCCAAACCTTAAAAGGAGTTTAGCCACATATAGTTGTGGCGAAGCACACAAACATAATTAAAGAAAGTAAAATAAAGAAGAAACGAAGGTAAAACTCTTTTGAATCTTGAATGAATCGCCTTGCTTAGCTCTTGCTTGTTGCCTCTGAATGTCGACTCCCCTTTGAAATAACTCTTAGTCCTCCTTTTATAAAGCAGGGTAGTTGATGTAAAGAATAGTCAAGTATTGTCCATGATGTATGCCCACTGCTCCATGCTTTGTATGTATGCCCACTACTTCACGTTCTATGCTCATGTAAGCCCATGTCTTATGCGTATGACTTCCCATATCTTATGCTCATGAATGCCCACTTCTTCATACTTTATGCTCATGACATGTGCATCCACCATATGTGCCCACTACTTCATGTCTTGTAATCATGTAAGCCCATACCTTGTGCTCATGACCTATGCGTGACTGTGCTTATGACCTGTGCGTCCACCATATATGCCCCGTACTTCATGTTTTCAACATGGCTTTAGGAATCCATGTTGAATGTGGTGTCACGTTGCATGTTGAGCTCCTGATCGTCACACGGTTTGAGTCATGCCATGACACATGTCGTGTTGAAATGTTTTCTTTTCTCTTTACTTGGCAGATAACAACACAGCTTGGCACAGGGCTTAGAGAAGGCGTGTCACTTCCTTTTGCCCAATTTCTGCTCGACATGGCTTTAACAAGCCATGTTGCATGTTGTGTTGAAATGTTTTCTTTTCTTTTAGCTTGCAAATAACCACACGGTTTGGCACATGGCTTGGCACAAGCCATGTTGAAATGTTTTGTTGACAAAAATCCTTATTCTTCTTGGATTTCCTCTTTAAACTTAACTACGAAAAGGGAAAATTAAAACAAAACTTCTTAAAATATGCTTTAAACAATAAAATCTTAATTAAAATACTAATACTAATATATTTCCTATTTAACCTTATATTCTACCCAAATTATTCCAATTATGATTCAATATTTCATTAAAAGTCAACTCAAATATATGTAAATATTATACACATCAAATTTTCCCATACTAAAGCTTTGCTTGTCCTCAAGTAAAAATCAAATTTATATATATATATATATATATATATATATATATATATATATATATATATATGCTAGACTGTTAAAAGCTGACTGGTCGGGTCAAGCTAGCTAGGAAGCAAAAGAGTATGGTGAACTCAAATAGAAGAAAAAAAATATTATATACTGATGATATTTGCCAAATCATGCTGAATTTTATCAAATAATATATTGTTTCTACCCACCGACATGTATCAAAATTCGTATTGCTAACCAAAAAAGTAAAATATAATAACATACCATGAAGAATGAGCTCAAGCAAACTTTATAAGAATTAGCAAATGAATTTTAACTTTGAAACTAGCAAAGGCTGCAACTTTGATTCAACTAAAAACTTGTGAAATTCCAAAATAACTTCATATTCAGTAAGTTGGATACAATGGTCTAATAATAAAAGTAAAGACTTATGCCCCATTTGTTTGGTAAAGCAACAAATGGGGCATAAGTTCAATCAAAATAAATAATAAAGCTAAAGCCACCAGACTATCACAAGTACGTTCACAGGCATTCACCAATCAACAAGGAAAAAAATTATTCAAAATCAAAAGAAAAAAGGAAAAAAGAGAATTTGATCATAAATTGCTTAAACACCAAGCCAAGAATTGTCATAGTTAAATGGGCTATAATCTATAAGCATAGTTCATATGTTGATCTTCACATTAAAAGATCTTGAATATAGAGTTCTCCATTTACATCATATCTATTGGAAATTTATCATAGTAACTTCTAGTTTTTGTAGGATGCTATATAAAACTTTCTTATTATGAAGGTCATGACATAAGATATATATTTTTGTATTATGCTACTTAATAATCATATAAGCCAAAGTCGGAAACAAAATGGTTTGTCCTAACAATAATAAAATCTTTGTCTCTTGTTTACATGACAAAAAAACTTTTAAGTGTATATCATGACCTATAGTATATTAATGAATATGTATGTCAATCTATATTAGATCTATATCAATTAATTAGGTTGTGGAATAGATATTCATACACAAATTAATCATATGCTAGGAACCAAATTTGAACTTGTGACATGAGAATTTTCTGTCCTCTACTCTATCGGCTGAGCTATCTGACCATTTTCGCCACGACTTCTTCCTCATTTTAGAAAATATAAAAGTTTGGTACACTGCTTTATTGAGACAAGATTTATGCACAAACACACATATGTTAGGGCCAGTTATTGCCAAACAAATTTATTTTATTTCTTAATTAAAAAGTAGAATAATTTATTTTGTTATCTAATTGATTTAAGGATTATTATCCACCTGATTGATTTAAGGATTATTATCCACCTGATTGATTTAAGGATTATTACCCACCGGAGCATTTAGTGATTGCATATTTCTGTTGTTGCTGTCTTACGCTAACTTGTATTAATTTTCTGCGCGACAACAGGTATTATGGAATGATTGTTAATTAATTGATTAACTTGACCAAATTTAATAAGAAAATCTTGATGTTTATTGATTCAACATTATATTTTAGAATTGCTTGTGTTTGTGTGCAAGAACTGGATTTTTAGCTAGGGGTGGGTATAAGGATGATGTTATTTGGAAGTGATTTTTAATTTGCGTGATTGTTCATTGTTCTTAGACCTTACTATGAGGTTTGGCAGTTTCTAGTACTATCAAAAGTTTGCTAAATTCTGGGTAATTTTCACTCGTGGTACCTAGATTTTGAACAATGTTTCACCATGGTACCTAACATTCAAAACGTAGTAGAAAACTGTTTGACATGTGATTCAAATTTCAATAAAGTGTCCAGAAGGATTTGATGCTGATGTGGTGATGAGGTGTTGGCTGCTGTGGCGGAGAAGCGACACACTAGTCCAACCATATGTGACGTGTCAGTGCCACGTCAAATTTAGTGCAACATCATCATCCGCCATGTCATCAAATGCCATGTTAGCCCTATTTTTTTCCCACCTTTTTTTCCCATCATCGAAAAACTTCAATTTAACAAAAAAAAAAAATCAACATGTCTGCACCTATTTTGGCTTAACAATCAACATCTTCAATTGCTCCATTCTCATAAACTCATCTCCCAACACCTTTATAGCTGCCACCATCTCCTCCATTGGATCCCTCTCTCTCCTCTTTCTAATTTCATTAGAACCCCTCAAAACCCTACTACTCGCCAACCCAGATCCAGATACAGACCCAGCTCCTCCATAATTAGGCTTATGAATTGAAACGCTTAAAATGGACCCAAGAAGAGGAAAATCTAGAAACACGCATAGATCGGGCTTGCTAGATCTCAATCGTATGGCGCTTCTAGAGTTTCTCCATCTTATGACGACACTGCACGGCGGTCTTGGGCAAAAATGCAGTGGGGCATGGACGACCAACATCGTCGGCCACTTCTTGCCAATGGCTGGTCTTGAGATAATCAAGTTGATTGTTGTTAATGATGTTCTTAGTTTTTGTTTTCTTCAATTTCTCTGCTTTTTCATGGTACATTTTGTATATCTTCCTAATTGGGGATCTGGGTTCTTGTTGTTCTAGCAGATAGCCACATTTTGTTTTGTGTTAATGAATTGTGTTGCTTTTGCCAGTGTTCTTTTGTTTTGGAGATCTGGGTTCTTGTAAATTCTCAAAACAAGCTTCCGGGATCGAACAGATTTTGCCATTTCTTGAGAGATTGCCATTTGTTTTCTTTATTTGATGATATAAAGAATTAGAACTTTCAAGTATTGCATTGATTGATGATATCGATATTTTAACTGGTGATTTTGGGGCTTAATGTTGGAAAGAATTGAATCTATTAAAACCATATACTATGTCAAGAATCAAGAAACTTTGGATTGGAATTATGGGCTAGATTTGCTCAAAAGGACCTCGAGCAAATGATTATATACAAAACAATTGCTCAACCAAATTAATTGTTGTTACTGTTATTATTTTGGTGGCTGCAATGGCAGCAGCTCCTACAATGTCTGGGGTAGGAATAGGGGAAATGAGGAGTGTGAGATTGGCATCACCCATGGCTGGAGAGACCTACAGTGAGAGGTGGCTCCACCAGTTGATGTAGGGCTGTGCATCGGGTCGGGTTGGGCGGGTTTGGAAGTATGAGCCTAAAACTGAGCGGGTTCGGAAGTATGAGCCTAAAACCGAGCCGGTTTGGAAGTGCTATTTTAGGGACTGAACCAACTATATTCGGTTACGGATAAATTCGGATTGATAAACCAAATTTAACAGGTTTGATCGGGTCTGCAAATCGGATTGGGCTTAATGGATTGGGCCTTAAAATTTAATGTTAAAAATGAAAATAAAAGATTATATAATATATTGGGGCAAGCCCATTACATAAATTAGGGTCCAACCCTTTACAATTACATATCAAATTAAGGCCATTGGCCCAAAATCAATTATTAATCTATTTCTGAGCCTAAAATGTAATAGGCTATTTGTAATAAGCCCAAAGCTTAATCATGGCTTTGTTGCCTGTGGCCCTGTACAAAATATACAAAGTATTTCTCTATTTCTGCCACTTACAAAATATACAATGAAAAAATATGTCAAATTGAGTTTGTATTTTCTCATGAGGATTTGTTGTTCAATACTTCAATATTTGAGTCTGCACAAACCAAAAAAGAGGCAAACTGTAATCTTGTATTCACATTTTCACAGATTCCTTCATTCACAAAATAATAAAGGGCAAGGCAACCTGAAAAAAAAAGGCTCAGAATCAACAGAACAGAAGCATCAAAACAACAATAATAAATAGTTTATCAAATTACAACAAACAAGTGAGGCTCAGAATAAAAAATTTCTTGTCATTGGATTAATGCAAGCTCAATTTCTGGCAACAAACTGCAAACCATTTGCTACCTAAGAAACACACAGCTTGTATTAAACCAATTCTCAGATATTTTGGTAGAAACTTCATCATTGCCTCATTAAAGTCTGCAACTAACACAGGCACCAAATGTTCTTACTGCAACACTTAACCATACACAACATCCACCTGAGGGTTTATATTAAATCAATTTCAAACCCTGGCATCTGTTGGATGGATATAGAAGATGTTGCAACAGAAATAAGGCACAACAGGTGTCATATACTAATAGAATAGAATAATAAAATGTCAACAAATGGTAAGTAAGCTGTAAGCATGCTGTAATATATTTATAATCCCCACAAGCAACAAAAAACCACCAACAATCAGTAAAAAACCAACAACCATGAAGCAACGAACAACCACCAAGTAACCAACAATCAACAAAATGTGAAAAAAAGTTTAGAAACTGTTACTGAGTGCCAAGGGTTAGCAAAAATCTTCTTAGACAGGATAGGCAGAGCAGACAGACAATCATGATGCAGTTGTTGATGTTCCTGGAGGTCCAGAGCCAAGTAGAGGTATAGAGCCAACTGGAAGGAGGTCTGAGAAAAAAGAAAAGGAGAGAATCAGAAGAGAGCAGAATCTAAGTTCAAAAAATTTAAATACATTGAATAAGATAATAGAACAAACAAACTGACCTTTTTCAAACTCTTCTAAAGCTTCAATGCTTTCTTCAACAGTAACAAAATAATCAGGATTTTTAATCCAATCTTGTACACAAATCAAAGCTTCAAAAAGTCTAGTAGTTAAACAACTCCTGAAGGCATCAAGCACTCGTCCAGTGGTGCTAAAAGCAGATTCGGATGCAACAGTAGAAATTGGTATGGCCAATATATCTCGAGCCATTCTGGAAAGAACAGGAAATCTTTCTACATTTAATCTCCACCATTTAAGAAGATCAAATTTTCCCTCTTCTTCCATATCAACAAAAGACTTAGATAAATAAGAATCAAGTTCATTCTTTCTGCTTCCACCACTACCGCTCGCCAATTTTTGCTGCTTAAATCTTGCTTTTAACACCGAAGTGGACTTCATACTTTAATGCACATATCCTCCAGAGCTTGTTTGGCTTCCACCAATATTAGACAAAGCAATATTTGGAGCAGCAGACTCATTTTTACATAATCATTATACAATTCATATAAAGCATCTTTAACATTTGTGTACAAGCTTCCACCAATCAAATCACCATAGATTGTGGTCAATGAAAATTTCAGATAATCTAATTTGTACTGTGGATCCAGAACATGAGAAATAAAAATAAAAAAGTTCATTTTTTGTGGATCTCCCCAGTATTTATCAAACTTAGATTTCATA
>CATIWK010167147.1:0-11721 GCA_949634005.1 Mallotus japonicus
TATAAAATAAAGTTTTAATTACCTGGTATTTTCGTGAGTTATTTTTATATTTGTTTTTATATTTAAGGCTTGCTACGGGTTCTGGTTGTGATAATTCCCGTTCCCTAGCGCCGGTCATGACTCCTGGTTTGGGTCGTGACATATATATATATATATATATATATATTTTTAATAAAGCTTGAAGCACACCTCAGAAGTGCACCTGAACATCCAGCTAGGCTGACACCCTTACAGCACCTAACATCATAAGCATACTCTAATAAATATTATTAAAAATAACCCAAAAAATCAATAAAAAATAGTCCAAACAGCAGGACTAAGCAAATTTATAAGCAACATGACCATGGCGAAAAGCCAAAAAAGGAAGAACAAAGGCTGGAGCTTGCGGCCACCAAGAATAACTAGTAAGAGAAGTGCTTTCAGGAGCTAGATTACCTTCTCTAAGAAAATGAGAAGCTACAAAATTCATCCTGGAAATGCGATACAAGCATCTAGACCAGTCTGAAATCAAGTTCTAAGGAACATGTGTAGATCTTGTACTTAGCAAGTTAACCACAAACATATAATCACTCTACAACCAAAGACTAAGCCAACCATTATCCCAAGCTCTATCAATTGCATATATAGCAGATTTCAACTCAACTTCAAATGCAAAGCCATCATTCAAGGATAGGGCAAAACCACCCTTTATGAAACCACGGCTATTTATATATATCCCACCACCACTCATCCTACTCGGAGAGTCCAAACAAGAACCATCAATGTTAACTTTCAATTAAATTAAAATTATATTTTAGTTAATTTAATTTTTATTACAAATAAAATAGTAACCTAATTAAAATAGGAAATAGACTTTCTATCAAGTTAAAATTAAATTTTAATTAATTGAATTTTACTTTTATTAGTAAATGACTAAATTACTCAATTTTTATATAATAATTAATAAATGAAAATTTTTCGTATTTTTGTCTACCTCCTCGTACATTTCTATATATTATAGATATATAGTAATAATAATAATTGAATAAATAAAAGAAAAATATAAAATATAGTTGAAAAAAAAAAGATGTTTTAATTTGAATAAAAGACAATTTTTCATGGAGAGAAGAGTCATATTTTAAATTTAATATAATTAGAGTGCTTTACATAAAACAGAATATATATATTTTAAAATAAGATTTTTTTTTTTATATATATTTTTCCACAAATAAATTTTTTTATATATATTTTAAGCACAAGGCTACTCAACTTTGGACAATATTTTTTTCCATAAGATTTTTATTTCATTTTTATTCAATAAACAGATGTGTCTGTTTTAGTATGTGTGCACTTCATTTTTCTTATTCTGACTTTTTTGGTGATGCAAAATTGCTCAATTTTTCTTTAAAGTTAAAAAAAAGAAAAAAGAAAAAAAAGAAACAGATATCAAATCTAGAAGAAATCAAATGATAGGCAAAGAGCATATATACTTACCCTACTAATGCATAACATAGTTGCATTACAATGTCACTACAGATATCAACAAATTCACAAATCAAGTAAGCACAAGCAAAAAAGAGTACATTAGAGTATATACTCAGTGCACTTCACACTAATGTGCTGATCAGGTTCAACACCCTATGAAAACAACTAATGTTTTCTGAGAGTAATGAAGGGAGTAGAATTCAGGTGTTGAGCTAGTTTGGGTGATAAACCATCATATTGCAGTGTCAAGCAAGAAGCTGGGGTCAGTGGTCGCTTGTTTTCCAGAGATGCCAATGGCATTTTGTTTTCCAGCGGAGTTGCTGGAACAGGGCTTAGTGGGAGATGATTTGCTGGTCGCAAGCAAGCTAGGTAACCATGAGTCTGGTTGTTGCAAATAGGGAGTTTGATGGCCTGTACTGTTGATTCCTTCTCTTTTGGAACAGGTGCTCCACTTGGATCCTGCACCACACACAAGTAGGCATTCCATAAGAAAGCAGAAAGCAAATATAACAATATAAAAATCTTTCATCATCATCTTAACATATGTTCAAATGGAATTTGTCTGGAAATAAGTTGCTGGGGAGTATCAAATGAAGAATAACTTACCCCAAGCACAAGAAAACTGAATGCTTGGTTATCTGAAGAAGCAAGATAGATCTCAATCAGCTTTCGCAGATCAGCAAGTGTTGCATCCTTCACAACCTTAAGCGTGGTGATGAACTTCCCATTATTTCCTTTCGATGCCTCCCATTTCACGTGCACATCTATTTGTGCATCATTGCTTTCTTTAATGGGATTGTGGTTTTCCTTTGAAGCCAATGCCATTCTATCTGATAGATTTTTCTGAAGTGGCGAGTTTTCTTTCCCTAAATCTTTCCCAGGTGTCACTAGTGGAGATGACAGAGGATCAGTGTCTTCAAACATCTTCTTTGCAGGTGCTGGGGCTCTGTTGTGTTGAGATAGCTCTCTATAGTTTCCACAAAGTGTGAATATGGTTTGGATTCTTGCTTGTCTAGAAGCAGATGCCTCAACACTATCAGATTCATTTGGCAGTTCTTCCAGTAAATTTCTGGTAAATGGATCAGGGGCCTCACATTTCTGAGGAGAATAGCCTGCATCAATATTTATCCCAGAGCCAGAACTACCAACTATCCTCTTTACCTCTATTACTTCTTTTTCCACTATCTCCTCTTCTGCTTTCTCTTTATGTTCCTCCTCTTCTACTTCTTCTTCCTCATATACAGTGCTCAGAGATACTTTACCACCATATGTTGCTGTAAAACCATTATGATCAACCACCGGATTCAAATTACTTAAATGAGGATAGCTAGCCAAGCTTTGATTTCCATATCTGACTTCAGGAATAAATGTTTCTTGATCTCCCATGTCCAAGTCCATTGATTTAACCATTCCTGGCTCCTCATCAGCATAAACTCCTAACAACCTTCTCGCAAAGCTGCCGCCATCCATGTCTCTTGATCCATTCACATTATTTTCATCCCTTGACTGATGTAACTCAAATTCAATCTCTTCCAAACGCCTTCTCAGCATTTCAACTTCCTGCTGTTGTTGCAGTATTCTCTCCTCCATTCTCCTCCTTTCCATCTCAACAAATTCTTCAGCCATTCTCTGACACTCTTCCAACTTCTTTTCCAACTGAACTTTCAAAACCCTCGTGCGCTCATTCACCTTCGAGTTGATCTCCTCTTCACTTACTGCAGATCCCTTCCCTTCAATAAGTGCTCTCAGTGCTGCAATTTCCTCTTCTTTATTTTTGAGCTGTTTGTGAGCTTCATTTCTTTCTTTCTCTCTGAGTTTGTTCTCCATTTGTAGCTTATAAATAAATTGGTCCATTGCTGCTATCTTGGATCCTATGATTACTGCTGAAGAATCATCAGTTCCAACTATATCCTTAGTTGGTGTATGAGGACCACGAATAATACACTTTGCTTTTGCTCCATATTCAAGGGTGCAAATGGTCTTATGCATATCCTTTGGGTCTGGACTTGCACATAATATCATCAAGATTTTGGATTTGTCATCTTCAAAGGAATCCTGGACAAGAAGGCAAAACAGAATGTCATGTGTAGATTCCACACAGACTGTAAAACAATCAAGCTATGACTAAAATGAATGAGAAATTACCTGGAGCAGCATAGTCAGCTTACTATCTCTGAAGGGCACATGGGAATCTCCATTAGCAATAGATTCAACCACTCTTTTCAGTGCTGTATTTCCTTGGTTGATTTTTGCTGTCTGTTGTTGCAATTTCATGAGCAGAACATCATTTTTAACTTCAGGATAACAAAGATTTAAGGAAAGAAGAAACGGAGGGGGAGATGGAAAGAGGAGGATTTACCTGCATCTTTGCTTCAAAACCTGTTTGTCCTGCCTGTTCTATATTTTCTGAACCAGCCATATCAACCAGCATAAGCCGTCCCCCCACAGTTGGGACATCAAGGATTATCTGTATAAACAGACAATGAAAAGAGCATAGATCAGTACCTGCCAAGAAAAACAATTTAGCGGAAATCTGAATCAAGCAAGTTCCAAAGGAATCATACCATGCAATGGCTCCTAGAACTTCGGTCGTTACAAAGGGTACTCTTAACTATTCTTCGCTTCTCCACTTTCTGAATCTCCTTGGAAATTTTTCCAGCTTCAGTACCAGATATGTAAGTAGCATTTTTGGCCTTTTTGCCCATCACTTCAAGTCTTACCTACAAATGCAGATTTACATACTTAAGCTCCCAACCTAGAATTGCCACTAGCATTGCTTCAACACTTCTCAAATAATAAAATTCTCTAATATTCACTTTTTTTTTGCAATAATTTCAATAAAGAGCATACCCTGAAACCTCCTATCAGTCTAATATCACAAGCACCAATTTCAAATTTATGCTCATTTTACCTCGTAATTCACTTCATAATCCATTACTGTTCAACCTATCTCTATAAATGTGAAACAGTTTTCTTATGGCTCTTGATTAAGCACATTAAGCAACAAAGACGTTTGATGTCAGAAGATCTTTTTCCTTGGAACAGCAGCATATAACAGCATACGATCATATATGAAAATATAACCAAACAACAAATTTCATACACATTATACATGCACGAAGCTAACCATAGCAGAATCAAATCAAAATTTTGAAATGACCTTACCTTGGAACCACTGCCACCTTTAGGCCACCCAATTCCAAATCCACCCCCACCACCACCGTTACTTGACAAAAGATCATAAATTTCTTCATTATATATCTCCAAAACAGTAACTTGCACAAACGTAGTAGACATCCCTAATCTCTGTCCACCACTCCCTTCTTCTCCATCTTCTCCATCTCCCAATATATCCTTTAATGACTTGTACACAATCCCAGGCTGCTTTGAGCACCCAAACATGGTGTGACTCTTACCTGAACCAGTTGGTCCATACATCATAATAGTGCATTTATTCCCTAATTTAACCCCAAAAATTCTAGACTCAACAAACTTCTTATAAAATGAATCGAGATCTTCTTCCTCAGAAAAAGAGATCCCATCAAGAGAAAAATCTCTGTACCCGATATCAGCACGGACTCTGAGAGTCTGGTTATCAGGATTCACCTGCAAGATTGATGAAGTGGGTTTTTCTTTTTTATCCGGATAATCACGTATTCTACCAACAACTTCAATTGGGTGGTCTATTTGTGGTGCTGCTTCTTTGAGTGTTGAATTAGGATTCGGAGATGGATGCGGATGAGGATTTGGGGTTCTTGTTGAGTTAAAATTCAGACGATGTTTAGATTGTGGAGTCTTGATCAAGTGGGTTTGGTTTAATTTTGAAGAAGAAGAAGAAGGTGTAGGTGCCATAACTGTAGGCTTTCTTGGGTTGATTCAAGATTTAGATCTTTAGGGTTTTTTTAAGTTTTTCAAGATTCGAGTGAGCAGATGTGAGAGAGAGAGAGAGAGAGAGAGAGGGAGAAAAAAGATTGAAACTTTGAATTGAAGAGAAGATGGTGATAAGAAAGAAAGAGCTGAAACAGAGCAGAAGGGAAATGGGAAGGATTTTGAAATCAGGGCTTTTGAAGTTTAAAAATTCAATGTAGCCGTTGACATCTAACGGCTTCTTTTTTTATTTAATCGAACAGCCTAATTTTGACATAGATTGGCCCAAATAAATTAGGGCCATGAAAAATCCAAGAAAACATTACATTTCCAATGTAGCCCAAGGCAAGCCATCCTTCGAAAACAAGTTCAGCTCATATTACGGACCTTCTAGTCATGCCTAGGGTGTGCATTCCGTCAGTTCAATTAGTTTTGGAGCTTTTATTGATCAAACTGAATTAAACTAGAACTAAACCAAACTTAATGAAACTAAAAATTGAACTGAATTGACCGCGGTAAACCGAATTTTTGCAAATACTAATTATTTTAATATTCTTATTAAATTATTATACTATTTTAAAAATAAAAAACGAAAAATAAAATTTTATTTTGTTAAATTATTTAGGTTAAGTGTAAGACCGAACCGAATTAAAATTTTAATTCATAAAAATTGAAAATAGAGAGCTAACAAACTGAATGAAATCGGGTCAATTTGGTAATCTTGCACCACCCTAGTTATGAGAAAAGAGCAAAAATTCTTATGTTAGATACAGGGGTGTGCAAGACTTTTGAATGAACCGAACCAAAAACTAAACCAATCCAGTTTGGTTCGATTTGTTTGTATATTCGATTTTTATAAACCGAACTGAACTAAACCGAAATTTTGGTTCAATTTATTTCAGTTTTATACTTAAATATTCAGTTAACCGAAATAATTGAACAAACTGAAATTGTATTTTTTATTTTAAATTTTTTAAATAGTACAGTAATTTAATAAAAAAAATTAAAATAATTAATATTTGTAAAAATTTGTATGATTCAGTAAAAAATTTTAATTTTTCAATTTGGTTCAGTGATTTAATTTGATTCAATTGATTCAGTTCGGTAAAAAAGAATAACCTAAAAACGACCGAATGCCCATCCCTGGGAATGGTGACCCTTACTGTTTTACATAGAAAATGTAAATACTAATAAATTTCTTAAATGGCTTTTTTAAGTATCATTCAGCCAAATGTGCGAAATTTTATGATAAGTGTTCTCAGTATGTGTGTTGACAATTTACAATTGTACGGGGATTAATCTCCACCTCTGGGAATGATGCTCAGGTGATACAGCAGAAGAACCCAAAAGGGAATAGGCGCAAGGTGAACTTGGTATACCCACTCCTTTCAGATTTTATGAGATGGTATATTAAGCTGCACAAGAAAAGAAACTATGCTGTAACAAAAACCCTCAGCTCGCTTCTGTCTCCTCTGGTGATCCGAGTATCAGCATCAACATAGGTTACTTCAAATTCACCACTTCCAGTATTGGATGGAGGCCTTAATGCATCTGGGATTCGAGGTATTTCTAATTGCGGAAGTTGTGACAAGTTCCCAGTTGCCTTTACAGTTGTTTTCTCGAATGTTATTTTAACCTTCGCAGATCCTATGCACAATACAAGCAAAACTATTAGACATACACACAATGCTATAGCTCAAAGATCATCATCATCTGACAATACTAGGACCAAATGAAAACTGGAATAGGAGAAGTGAACAAGAAGCATCTACCTATGAGTTCAAATTTGTGGGCTAATGTGGCAGTCACTTCGAGAGGCGGTAATGGCCATGGAGCACCTAATTGAAGCTCTACTATATTGTCAAAATCCTTGCTTAAGACATCAATCCGTTGAAAGACCTAATCATGAAACCAAAGACTCCATTCAGAAGGCATGGCAGCAATACATTCAGTGCTTTCCTGCATATTAAGGTACAGCCTTTGTGTGACATTGGCTTTGTAAATAATGGGCATCAACCCATCAAAATTGGCAGACTAATATGTAACCGCTAATGTTTTTCAGAGCAAAACATAAATATCAAATTAGAGATTCATCCGAGTAAGCACTGGCAGCCTGCTATAAGTATCCTTGTTGTAGGCTATTCACAATTTCAAAAAAATAATAATAATAAAGAGATGCTTGAAGAGCTGCTATTCAACGGCTCATGTAACCACTAGTGAGAATCCGACAAAACCACAAATGAAACTAGATTTCCAAAGAACTGCAATTCAACAACAAACAAGAAGGAAGCTCTTTGCATACCTGGCCTAGAGTTATAGGAAGCAGTCTTCCAGTGGGAGGTCCAGGCCGACTGCCACCAAGAGTACGAGATGAAAATGCACTGCTGTATATCAGCTTCCATCTTCCTTGCAATTTATCAATATCATTAGAGAGATCAACTGTTCCTCCTGCAGCTTCAAGCTCTTTAGCAGCAACATCTGCCTTCTCTACATCACTTTCACTAGCAGCAAGACCTCTGTTTAGACCAGAAACAATACTCTGCATGTGATTGATCACATATACGTCAAGATAATGTCATGTCTTCAAATATCTACATTTCTAACTTTGACGAATTAACTCTCACAGTACGGAATAGTTATGTGGGCTAACATTAAATTACATCTCAAATATAGCCCATAAATAAATCCAATAATCATTATTTGCATGATTGTATCAGCAGCACCATCATAAGAATACACCTAAAATACTTTCTAAATCCTTGGTTCAATTTATAAAATTTTGGGGAGCGTGGATTGGATGCAATGACTGCCACACTCTTCCCCCACAAGAATGGATTAAGATTCAGAAAACACAAAAAAATTATCAAACACCTCAGGTAGTACAAAGCTTTGGCATTCCTGCTTAGCGCTTAGTACAAAGCCTTTGGACAAAGAACAAAGAACCAAGTTCAGGATTTAACTCGGAATAACTTAGAATCTGCAACCTACGCTGATCTAATCAGATTGCACCATCTCCATTTGCAAGCCATTCTTACTAACTTACCCCTTTTACACTGCAATTATTTTCAAGAAAGCATGGAGGCAGCAGCTTTCATGAATGGTGTTAATAACACCATTAAGCATATCATAGAAATCAATCATATCACAGAGTCCAGTGACTAGTACAATTAAATTGCAAATAAAATCAAAATTAAGCAGTAAAAACAGACATTAATCAATCGTTTTGAAGCCAACATAAACCAATCAACAGTGAAAAGAAGCACACTTTAGCAACACAACACATTAGCAATTTAAAAAAAAAAAAAAAAAAGCTCAAACTGAAAACTTAGAAACATAAAATGAAAATTCCAACCAATCAGAACAAAGCTAAAACAAAATCACCCAAAACAAAAGACAGTGAAATGTAAAATTTACACAAGAAACACATAAAAATTGGCAAACATAGCAAAAACCCAAAAAATAACTAAGAAAAGGAAACAAAAGAGACAGACAAACCAGCAATTTGAGCTTCAAAGAAGCAATGAGTTCATCCTTTTCCTTTCCGTTTCCAGAAGGAGGAGGAGGAGGTGGTGGGTCGATGACAGAAACCTCGTCGAGAGCTGACCTAACAACAGACAGAAACCTCCTCTTTGGGTAGTTGACATAAAAACGACGGCTTTTGCAGGAGACACAGGGAGATGATTTGGGGAAGGCTCTAACAGTAAAGGAGGAAGAAGAAGAAGAAGAAGAAGAAGAGAGAAATGAAGGAAGTGGGTGAAGAAAAGAGGTTAGAGTATCCATTGATTTTGCTTGTGAAAAAAAAAAAAAAAAAAGAACAGAACAACTATAAACTGTACCAAGAGAAGCGAAGTAGAAATGGGTGGCTCGGCTTTAATTTAGTTTCGCAGTCAAATCTTTCTTCCTTCTTTCCATGGCGGTGATGGTTCCCGTTGCGGTGTAAAAAAGCTGACCCGTTACTTTTTCTGTAAAAAAAAAAAAGTCGCGTTACCTTGTTATGTGTATCATTTTTATTGCATGACTGTTCTGTTAGGATATCCCAGCATCCTGGAGGCATGTCCTCTTGGCATGTAGCTTGTATAAACTTGGAAAATTTTTATTTACAGATAAAAGATATTTTTATATGTAAATAATATCCATTCTTTTTTTTTTTGATGGAAGTAAATAATATCCATTCTAAATATAAAATCAAACACTTTATTAAATTTTTTATTTTATTTTTAAAAATATTATTTACAAAATTGTAATGAGAAAATAAACTTTTGTAAAAGTTTATAATTCAAATCGATTACCAATAAAAATTTAGTCTAATGGTCAAATCAAAAAAAATTTTAGGTGAACTTTATTCGTCACATAAAATCATAAACTCTCTCTTGTATTTGATATATGATAGAATTAGTTAACATTTATTAATTTTAACTTTAAAAATTATATATTTAACCATGATTATTTTTTGCACGTTTATAAACTTTATTTTTAATATAAAAGTAAAAACTATTTTCTAAAAGGAAAAATGACATGGTCTATTCTCAACTTTGCACCAATTATCAATCTAATTATATTTTTAAAGTTATTTTAATTTGCTCCTCCAACTTTTCAAGTTGTGCCAATTTTATCCAGACGACAATAAACGTATGCCAAATCTGACGTGACCATCTTGCGTGGCATAAAAGCATCTAACATGGCAAAAAAATAAAAAATTGAAACTCACATGATCAATTCTGCATACCAATTATCAAACTAATCTTAATTTTAAAGTCATTTCAATTTGCTCTTCCAACTTTTCGAGTTGTGCCAAATCTATCCATACAACAATAAGCGTGTGTCAAATATGACGTGACCATTTTACGTGGCATAAGAGCATCTAACATGGAAAAAAAAAACTTCAAACTCACTGTTTTACACTGCCAAAACAGTGTCACTTTTCTTTTTAAAACGGTGTCACTTTGGGTTGAAATTGGGCAAATCTATTTATTTTAAAAAAACACATTTTACAATGGTTCAAAGTGCTAATAAATTCCTTTCGTTCACCCACTCATCATGCCATTTAAAATAGTCACACACAGAATTATGCAAAAAATTACGAACAAGAAATAAGAGCTTCATACAGAATTATAAAAAAAATGCACAAACTATAAAAAGCAATTAACATTATAACACAATAATGAATGCAATTTTCCAAAAAAATAATGAATGCCAAAAACAAATAAAATTACAACACAATAAAAAAAAGCAAAGTGACGTCATTTTGATAGTGTAAAACAGTGAGTTTTAGGTTTTTAATTTTTTTTACCATGTCAGAAGCTCTTATGTCACGTAAGATGGCCACATCAGATCTAGCACATGCTTATTATCGTCTGAATAGATTTGGCACAACTCGAAAAGTTGGAGGAGCAAATTGAAATGACTTTGAAATTATGATTAGTTTGATAATTGGTTTATGGTTGAGAATAGAATTGATCAGGTGAGTTTCAAATTTTTAATTTTTTTGCCATGTCAGACGCTCTTATGCCACGTAAGATGGCCACGTCAAATTTGGCACACGCTTATTGTCGTCTGAATAAAATCGGTACAACTCGAAAAATTGGAGGAGCAAATTGAAATGACTTTGAAAATAGGTTCAAAGTTGAGGATATACCATATCATTTTCCCAAAAATTATGACATGTGGCATAATTGTCACAAGATAATTCCTTGGGCGATTCCATGGAATGGACCTACATTTATGGATCCCACATAGTTAGGATTATAATTCCCCCTCCCCTACTAACACTAACAACTAACAGTCGTGACATTATTGGATACTAATAAGCAACACTGATAAAAAAAAAAAAGACATGTGGCATAATTTAGTAATTTAGATTAATAAATTATACAATCTATATATATTAAATGTTGAGTTGTAAAGTTATTAAGTCAAAAATCTGACAAGTATCTATCTTAATATTTAAGTATCTACTCCAAAAAAATAATGTGTAACACTAGGGGTGTCAAAACGGGTTGGCGGGTCGTATTCGTGTCGGGTTGACCCACTCTGGTGACACAATTATGGTCAATACGAACACGACCCATTTATTAATCGTGTCAACTCTAACATGACATGTTTATTAAACGGGTTACAAATGTCGTACACGTGTAACCCATTTAAATAAATGGGTTAGATGGGTTATAAAATTCAACACGACCCATCTAACCCATTTGAGGTTTATTACCTATAAAAATATCATTTTTCACAAAAAAAAAATTACAATAATAACCATAGTTTAGCAACTTGCATAATACACACAATTTTCATAAAATCTAGTAAAATTTATAATACATGACCTTCTAAAATAAACATAAAAACATAAAAAAAATACAAATAAAGTTAATAATACATGACCAATATTTTAAA
>CATIWK010167186.1:0-10139 GCA_949634005.1 Mallotus japonicus
TAAATAATAATTAACAAATAACATTAAACTTTAATTTCAAATTAATAATAATGTCATAAAATAATAAAGTAAATATTAACACTATAATTTAATTTAAATTCACAAAATAATAATAACAATAATAAAATTTTATTAACACTGCAAATCCTTAAAATTTATTTAATAAAATACGAGTTATTACAATCTTCCCTCCTTATAAAAATTCGTCCTCGAATTTTAAATAAAAGAAAGGAGTACAAGATTTTCACGAATGGAAAGGATAGGGATATGCCACCCGCATCACTGCCTCAGTCTCCCACGTGCAGTCCTCTGCTGTGTGGTTGCTCCACAGCACTTTCACCATCGGGGATCTCCTTAGTGCGAAGCTAATGAACCTGACGATCCACTATCGCCACTGGATACTCCTCATACGATAAATCTTCACTGAGCTCTACTGTCTGAGGCTGAAGAACGTGAGAAGGATCAGGAATATACTTCCTCAACATCAACACGTGGAACACTGGGTGGATTCGCGACAACTCTGGTAGTAACACCAGTCTGTACGCCACTTCGCCAACTCTCGATCGAATCTCGAAGGGTCCGATATACCTTGGAGCTAACTTACCCTTCTTACCAAATCTCATCACTCCCTTCATTGGGGACACTTTAAGAAACATCAAGTCTCCAGCAGAGAATGATACATCCTTCCTCTTAGGGTCTGCATAGCTCTTCTGTCTGCTGAAAGCTGTCTTTAACCTTTGCTGGATGATAGGGACTTTCTCTGAAGTTATTTGCACCAATTCTGAACCTGTCAACTTCCTTTCACCAACTTCCCAACACGAAGGTGATATGCACTTTTCTTCCATACAATGCTTCATACGGAGCCATTTCAATACTTGCATGATAACTATTGTTATATGCAAATTTAATCAATGGAAAGTGTATATCCCATTGACCACCAAAGTCCATCACACACATCCTCAACATGTCCTCCAATGTCTGAATAGTCCTTTCTGACTGACCATCTGTTTGAGGATGAAATGTTGTGCTAAAGTCAAGCCTAGTACCCAGAGCCTTGTGCAGTTCTTGCCAAAAGACTGAAGTGAAAATGGCTCCTCTGTCGGATACTATACTTACTGGTACTCCATGAAGAAAAACAATCCGGTTAACATACAATCTTGCTAACTTGTTAGTAGAGTATGTCTTTTTAATTAGCAAAAAGTGAGCTTACTTTGCCAATCTGTCAACTATCACCTAGATAGCATTGTAGCCACTTGACGTACGAGGCAAACCACCTACAAAATCCATAGCAATCATGTCCCACTTCCACTTTGGAATGGGTAACTGATGCAACAATCCTGAGGGCCTCTGGTGTTCCAATTTCACTTGTTGACAAGTGAGGCACTTAGACACAAACTCTATAACATTTTTCTTTATTCCATTCCACCAATATGTATCTTTCAAGTCATGATACATCTTGGTAGAACCCGGATGAATACTATAAGCAGAAAAATAAGCTTCTTTCATAATCTCCTCTCTCAGCTCATCAACATCTGGCACACACAGTCTAGTGCCCAAACGTAAAATACCCTCACTGTCAATAATAAAGTCTCTGGATTGACCTCGTTGCACTTCAAACATAATCTTCTGCAACTGTGGGTCCCTTCTCCGAGCTGCTTTAACTCGATCTCGGTACACTGATCATACCCTGAATTGAGCTAAAAGACACTTCTTGGTTACTTTCAACTGCAACCTTTGATCAATCAGCTTATGCAACTCCTTAATTATTGATCTCCTTTTTGTGCTGATGTGTGCAAGACTGCCTGCTGACTTCCTACTCAACGCATCTGCAACTACATTCGCCTTACCTAGATGGTACAGAATAGAACAATCATAGTCCTTCACAATTTCCATCCATCTTCTTTGCCTTACGTTCAAGTCTCTCTGCTGGAAGATATACTTCAAGCTCTTATGATCGGTGTATATTTCACATGTTACACCATATAAGTAATGCCTCCAAATCTTCAATGCAAACACCACAACTGCCATTTCCAAATCATGGGTAGGGTAGTTCTGCTCATGCTTCTTTAACTGACGTGAAGCATAAGCAACTACTCTCCCATTCTGCATCAATACGCACCCCATTCCTACTCGAGAAGCATCATAGTACACTGTATACCCTTCATTTCCTGAGGGTAAGGTCAATACTGGAGCTGAAGTCAACAAGTCCTTAAGCAACTGGAAGTGTTCTTCACATCTATTAGTCCAAACAAACTTGACATTTTTCTGAGTTAGCTTTGTTAAAGGCGCTGTAATCTTGGAGAAATCTTTAAAAAATCTCCTGTAATAGCCAGCTAAACCTAGAAAACTCCTTACTTCCGTGAATGAGGTGGGTCTTGGCCACTCTGTAACGGCTTCTATCTTCTTTGGATCCACTTAAATGCCATCTTTGGATACCACGTGGCCTAAGAATGCCACTTGATCTAACCAAAATTCACATTTTGAGAACTTGGCATACAACTGGTGCTCTCTCCAAGTCTGAAGTACAAACCTCAAATGTCTAGCATGCTCCTCTGTACTTCTCGAATACACCAGGATATCATTAATAAAGAAAATCACAAATCGGTCCAAGAATGGCCTAAACACCCAATTTATCAAGTCCATAAAGGCTGCTGGAGCATTAGTCAACCCAAAGGACATCACTAAAAATTCATAATGGCCATACCTCGTCCGAAATGCAGTCTTAGGTACATCTCCACTTCTAATCCTCAACTGATGATACCCTGATCTCAAATCAATCTTAGAAAAACATTGAGCTCCTTGAAGCTGATCAAACAAGTCATCAATCCTTGGGAGAGGATATTTATTCTTGATGGTGACCTTGTTCAACTGTCTGTAGTCGATACAAAGTCAAAGACTACCATCTTTCTTCTTTAAAAATAGCACTGGAGCACCCCCAAGGAGATGTGCTAGGCCGGATAAAAAAGTGTATCAAGCAGTTCCTACAACTGCCCTCTCAGCTCCTTTAATTCTACAGGCTCCATTCTGTAAGGTGGCATGGAGATAGGATCTGTACCAGGTATAACATCGATATAAAATTCTATCTCCCTTTTCGATGGTAAACCTGACAATTCCTCAGGAAAAACATCCAAAAATTCACATACAACTGGCACCCTACCAACTGTTCCCGTAATGACATTCATATCTCTAATCATAGCTAAATAGCCTCTACATCCTCTTCTAAGCATCTTCCTAGCTGTGATAGCAAAAATAAGATTTTGAGGTATTGAACTCTTATCGCCTCAGAACTAAAACTCTTCATCATTAGGGATTCTGAAAATCACTATTTTCTCTTGACAATCCAACGTGGCATAATATCGAGTTAACCAGTCCATCCCTAAGATCAAACTTTAGTATTCAAAATAAAATTAGTGTAAAGTTGGATACCCACCCATATATTTAACCCAATGAATATAATTTCATCTTTTACCATAAAAAAAAGTTATCATGTATGTAACTTTTGAATAAAAAAGTCAGGGCATTTTTTTTCTTCTTAATTTCTAATGGTTAAAATGTTTTTATTCTTTTACATATTATTTTATTATCATAATTAATCATTGTATAAAATACACATCATCATTATTATACATGTAAAATCTAAGATGCATAATGCTAGTTAATTTGATTATTTAGGTGTTGAAAATGAACCGTGAATTGGGCAAATTGTAATATAATTAAAAATAATTGACAACGTTTGTTAATTCAAGTAGTAATGAATTTAAACTCTTTTAAGTAATATTTCAGATTTAAATCTTACGTATAAAAAAAATAGATTCATCCTTTATAAATCTTACGTATAAAAAAATCTTACGTATAAAAAAAATAGATTCATCCTTTATTAGATATCCAACATTAAAATGATAAAAAAAAAAATCAAAATGATAAACAATGAAATTTTTTAAACAGTACATATTTTCATGGGTGAGGGGGAAGGGAAGATTTGAACCGTCACCTTCGCAAATGCCATGCCCCCGTGGCTAGAGGCAAAGCCGTAAAGGCTAGAGGGGGTTGGCGATAGACAACGAAATTTTTTTTTTTTGGTCTAAACATATTATTGCATTAAGAGCTCAGAGTATACAGAGAAAATAGCAAGACAATTACAACACCAACGAAATTTGTACCACCAACGGATCGAGTCTGAAATGTAGAATGGTCATTTTTGTTAAAAAAAAAAAGGTCATTGGTCAAGCACATTAAGACACCAATTAATACCAAGTCAACTCAATTCAATTCAATACATGATGTAAGGTCTCGAGTAGACGGCCAGCTGAATCAACTCACAAATTAACATGTTACCTCTCACACGGCAATATACACCCACCAAGGCTACTTTAGTAAATTACTCTCTCCTTCTTTAAGACAAGACCCCGTAATTTCATCGTTTACTTTTAACACTTATCTCTCTCTCCTCTGACTTCACCTTTGACCAAAAACTCAAATGGGCAACTGCAGCAGCAACCTCCCGTCCAGCTTCACCAGCTACTACGGCGGCGGCGGCAGGAGCGGCGGCGATCCTCCTCCTTCTAGTGGTATCACTGTCTACCCTCCAAACGCCTCTCCCCCACCTCGCCCTCCACCTCCACATTCATTCCAACCCACCTCCAACAGCCGTCCCCCTACTGCCAATCCGGCGGCTGTCGGCAGAGTTCTTGGCCGACCCATGGAGGACGTTCGAAGCATCTACACATTCGGTCGCGAACTGGGTCGAGGTCAGTTTGGTGTTACCTATTTAGTAACCCATAAAGATACTAAACAGCAGTTTGCTTGCAAATCTATTGCCACTAGAAAACTTATCAATCGTGATGATATCGAGGATGTTCGCCGTGAGGTCCAGATCATGCATCACCTTACAGGTCACAGGTAAATGCTGCAATTGTGGATGCTATTTTCTTGAAATTTGAAGTAAATATGTGAACTTTGTTTTTACTTATCATATATTTTTGTGCGCTTGAAATAGGAACATTGTGGAGCTAAAGGGAGCATATGAGGATAGGCATTCAGTAAATTTAGTGATGGAACTATGTGCAGGAGGGGAGTTGTTTGATCGGATTATAGCAAAAGGGCATTATTCAGAGAGGGCAGCAGCTAATCTGTGCAGGCAGATTGTTACTGTTGTTCATGATTGTCATTCTATGGGAGTTATACATAGAGATTTAAAGCCCGAGAATTTCCTTTTCTTGAGTACTGATGAGAATTCTCCTTTGAAAGCTACGGATTTTGGACTCTCTGTGTTTTTCAAGCCAGGTAGGTTACTTTTACGTGATGAATATTGATGCTTTGGTGATTATTTAAGGTAAAACTGTTTGAATGTGGAGTTTAGGATTTAGTGCTGTTTCAGATTGAGAAAGCAGGAACAATGTGCGTATAGGACACAGCTGAAATGGAAATAAGTGGTTAAAATAGTTGAATTTTTGTTGGACTGCATCTACTCTAATGTGTCAATAGAGTAACGTGATCATGTGGTTCGAGAAATTGAAGATAGAAACTGATTGTAAAGATTGATTTTTCAAATCTCTATAAGAAGATCAAGAAGAGATTTTTTACTTGGCCATCTCAATGCATTTGCATGTTCTTAATGGTTTTCTACTGAGAGTGCAGTTGTCATTTATGGTGCTTGTAATATGTTCTGATTCTTTGAACAAATTTTATTTTGTTGCTTTGTTTACTTGTACAGATGCTGTCATATCAAATGTATTCTTTGTGTTGTGTTTTCCTTTCCCTCTTTAGTGTTGATGATGGTGATAATGACAATATGTCTTCAGACCTTATGTTTCAACTTTCAATCACCAACATGCCTGTGTGACCATGTGAAGTCTGGATAGCATGTTGCTAAGAGAGACTTATTTTGGCTTTCTTTTCCATGACTTGAACAGTATGAAACTAAATTCTTTGATCAATTAACTGATAAAATCAGTACTGGTGCTCTGAATGCCTTAATATCTTTAAGAATGGAAAGCCTAGACAATTGTTTTTTTAAAATCAGTAAGTCATATATCAAAATGAAGATTATTAGGCTTATTGCAATGGCATATTTCGAATATGTTTTTGAAAATCATTGTATTTTTCACGTAAAAGCATTTCTTCTTTTCATCACCATAAAGAATTTTCTGTTTACTGATATTTGTGAGGCTTTCTAGGGATGGGCTTGAACTCTACATTCTATGTGTGGTTGCAGGTGATGTATTTAAGGACCTTGTTGGAAGTGCATATTATGTAGCTCCTGAAGTATTGCGTCGAAATTATGGAGCTGAGATTGACATTTGGAGTGCTGGGGTCATACTTTATATTCTTCTAAGTGGGGTCCCACCCTTTTGGGGAGGTAAGGCTTTTGTCACTTAATTGAGGATTAATAACATTTGAAACATCATTGATGTTGTTGCTAACATTGTGGCTAAAGTCTGGACCTTTTCTGAGGTAGGTATTGGACTAAATTTAATTTTTACTGATTGTAATATATGATAGAGTTAATTTTTATGCTCCATTTCTGGGTGCACTGTCACCTATGCAATTGGCAGCTTACAAATTGGAGGTGGCCTTGTTGTCATGCCACTTATCTTTTACTTGATTTTACTTTTTTTTTTCCCTCCTTCATGAAGTCAGTCTTCTCATGGATTTGCAGAGACTGAACAGGGTATCTTTGATTCTGTTCTCCGGGGACATATCGATTTCTCCTCTGATCCATGGCCTTCCATATCTAGTAGTGCAAAGGATCTCGTGAAGAAGATGCTAAGAGTTGATCCTAAGGACCGACTTTCAGCGGCTGAAGTCCTAAGTAAGTTTTATGTTGGATAAGAGCGCTAAATGGTTTTCAACATTCTGATCCTGCAGTAACATTTGATTTCTTTCTTTTCCTACTCCCATAAAAAGGGAAAACAATTGTAATAGCTGACACACATTTGCAACAGGTGTGTTTGGGGTTCATGCGTTGGAAGATTGTGATTGCATGATGCTTCATGTTGCGCATGGCCAAAGGGTCAAATTGGACCCTCAACTATACCCCGAAGTCAACATTGGACCTTAAAATTTTTTTAGTCCTAATAGGAACTTTTTCTTCTAAAATGAGATCATATTGGACTTTATCTTAAAAAACTCTTACAATTAAGTCCTATAAGTTGAATAAAATTTTAATTTAAATGGTTAACTGATGAAAAATTATTTAGATTAATAAATAAAATTGATAAAATTTTTTCTAAAAAATATATATCACCTAATTATAAAGTTCTAAAAACTTTTAAGCCTATGTAATAATTTTTAGAAAAAACTTTAAAATTTTTTTTTTTTTTGAATTTTTATTTTTGGCCTATTGTGCATTGGCATTCAACATATAGCTCATTATTCTTGTGACCAAGCCATCCCATGCATTATATGTACATGTTTTCAACCAGTGTCTTGATTGTATCTAGTTTAAACTTATTTGACGAACACTTGTTTAGCTTCTTGGATCGGTGGAGTTTGGCATATGACAGTTTTATCTTGATTATTTATTTTCTTGTTTGAGTTCATCTGATCTAAAATATTGTTTAAAGTTCCTTCTTAACTTCTATAAATGAAGATTTTTTGCTTGACTAGACTGAATATGTATTGCAGATCATCCGTGGATGCGAGTAGATGGTGATGCATCTGACAAACCTCTTGACATTGCTGTGCTAACTAGAATGAAACAATTTAGAGCAATGAACAAACTTAAAAAAGTAGCACTAAAGGTAAGCTTTAGTTTCTTATTGTTATCCTGCTTTAATTGGAAGATCTTATGATGTGGAAAAGACAATGTAGGATGAGATGTTTTCAACTTAAATTTTTACACCAATGGAATCCATTTTTAAGAGAGTACTAACCTGTTGGGTCTCAACGTGGCAAGATGAATATTTTCACCTTCACTGTTATAGTGCCAATGTAAATGAAAACTGACAATCTCAAAGAAAGCTACAAAAGATCATTTCATAATTTCGTTTCATGCAATGATTATGGAGCATGTCACTATCATTGTTGTTATCATCCAATATTCAATCATATAATATAGTAACAACATTTGTCTTCCCTTCCAGGTAATTGCAGAGAATCTTTCTGAGGAAGAAATTATGGGTTTGAAGGAAATGTTCAAATCCATGGACACAGATAACAGTGGAACTATCACTTATGAGGAGTTGAAAACTGGTCTTCCAAAACTGGGTACCAAGCTTTCAGAATCCGAAGTAAAGCAATTAATGGAAGCGGTAACAACTCTTATATTTTAATCTCTAGTGCTTGAACTTAGTGGTGGTTTCAGAGTTTCCTTTTCTTTAACTGTATACAGAAGAACTTAATGTTCATTCTCTTCGAAAAAAGATCATCATTCCCAGTTACTTTATACTAAAGCGTTGACTCATCTCAAAATGCATTTGTTCCTTGCACTGTTCGTTGTGTATTTTAATCCTTTCACTTATCATCATGGTTTTTGCTTCTCTTCTCTTTCCGTCTCTACCTAATCTGTTCTTTTTCTTCTTTGGTTTTCTAGCGTTTTGGATCACATATCAAATTGATACATTTGGTTTAACCAAACAATAATTTGTTTCACTTCCTTTTTAGGCTGATGTAGATGGAAATGGAACGATTGATTACATTGAATTTATAACAGCTACTATGCACATGAATAGAGTGGAAAGAGAGGACCACTTATACAAGGCTTTTGAATACTTCGACAAGGACAAGAGCGGGTATCGCTTACTATCAATTTTACCACCGGGAACATTTAGCCTTTTTATTTTTTTATTTTTCTATGTAAACTTGATCATTTCTTCTTTCTCATTTTAGGTACATCACAATGGAAGAGTTGGAGCATGCCCTTAAGCAATATAACATGGGTGATGCCAAAACAATTAAAGAGATCATTGCAGAAGTTGACACTGATCATGTATATATTCTAACTTGTACTCTATTTTCCTATGATTTTTCATCAAGCTTCATTAAAATTTTTCTTTTATTGGAATTTCATTTTCTAAGATTTGTTTGTATCTACGGAACTTGAGTCTAAGACAATGTTTTTATTATTTTGATTTTTCTTGTTTTCGCAGGATGGAAGAATTAACTATGATGAGTTTGTAGCCATGATGAGAAAAGGCAATCCAGAGTTGGTCACCAACAGACGACGGAAATAAACCTCACAAGTTTTACATGCTGCTGGATTTATTCAACGAATCAACACATTTATCACTTTTCTTACGTTGTATTGTGATTGACATCCATTTTGGGCCTCAGATTAGCCTCCTTGGGTCGCAAAACAATAGCTGCTTTATGAGTCTTTTGTGGTTTGCCGTCCTTGCCTTTTTGCACAGAGAAATAGGCTTGAGTGGCATCATATTTTTGGAGAATTTCGACCTTTGTTTGGCAGATTTCTTCACCCTTTATTCTGTGTGTATGAATTGAATGTGGATCAGAAATTGTAATGCATTATATACAGCAATTTTTTTCTTTTATCTTAACTACTTTGTCATAGAGTTTACACTACTCTGTATTCCTTTTTGTTTATATCTAATTTACTTTGTTAAATAGCATCAATCCAAGCAGCTTGCTGTATCCATCTGTTGTGGAATAGCATCAGTAACGAGATGTGCTTCCTGAACTGCCTTTGACAATTTCTGTGTGAAAATGAATTTCGAAAGATGCTCGAAAAGTTAACAGTACAAGTTAAAGGATGGTTAATAAAAAGATAAAAGCCTGTAAAGCTGCAATTGGGTTACCATTCCAGATGATTCTGAGTACAAACTTGCATGCAATCCTGACAGGAGGCATATCAGCAGGAGGGAGCCAGAACAAACGATTGTGTTGAACCAGTTGAACATTTCTTGTGTACCTATCGCCATAAATTTGGTTAGTGGGTACCATATTATGTTACCTCTCTAAAAAATAACCTCATAAAAACATATTCCAATCATTAACATATATTATCATTATGCTAATAATTCAATGGTAGCACTCAGTTTAACTCTAATAATTATACTCTTCAATTGCTGATCGTAAAAATTGAACCTTAAATAATGGATTAAGCTGCAAATTTATCTACTACTTAACACTTAATTCCATTTTGGTGGTAAATGTAAATTATTTTATTTTTATATTTTTTT
>CATIWK010167190.1:0-18077 GCA_949634005.1 Mallotus japonicus
TTGCTATCATTAATATTGGAAATAATTAGTTCTAAAATTATTTATTAATATAATTTTTAATATTTTTATTTGTATGGTTAATATTTTTAATAACTATAATATTAATATTTTTAATAATTATCAAAATAATAATTTGTTAAATAATAATAATTAATTAAAGTTAAAAAAGTAAAGGTAATATAGTAAATATAATTTAAAAAATAAGAGTTGTTGGTGAAAAGTTTTAAATTGGAACTTTTATGAATTGATGCTGTTTAGGGTTCTAACAGCTACCAGCTCCTTTTCAAAAACATTAACCAAACACATTTATTTAACTGTTGAGAAATAAAAAGCTAACAGCTGCATCTCAACGGCTAAAACAAACATCCCAAAAGCTTAAAATGAGTAACCTCTCTGTCAGCTTTTCGAAAAAAAAAAAAAATGCACAAGGGAAAAACAAAAAAGGATAAGTGTTATGTTTCAAAAATACCCTTTAAATTCAAAATGTACACTTACACAGTTACAAAGATACTGGTGTCAAAAAAAAAAAAGTTACAAAGATACATTTGTTTAGAACAGGACCCACTTGAATATTATAATCCCAGTGACAAACTGTTACTTGTCGCTACTAGCGACAAGTGACATTATCCTATCCTCTAATACAGCTGTTTGAGCACATAAAGGAACATCATCAATCAAAAAACAAGAATCATTCAACTCAATGGCCCATCTCGCTATAGAGGGAGCCACTTTATTAAAAAGACGAGAAATAAAAGCAAAAGACAGAAAGAAAAGAGACCAGAAACACAGCTAATGTCTTCTAATGTGTTTGAAATTGGGGCCGGATCAAAAGATTGATTATTGAGAGCATTGATAATGACTGAATTGTCTGATTCCACCCCTATACAGGAAACACCGAACTCTCGGGCAATCTGCAAACCGAATAGAATTGCCTGAGCCTCAAGATGATTAACAGAGCTGCATTGGCAAACTTTCTTGCTTGCAGATAACAAGACTTCACCTTTATGATTACGGAGGACAATACCTAAACCAGCGACCCCAGCATCCTGTATAACAGAAACGTCGGTGTTGAGCTTGACGTTTCCGTTTGCAGGAGGAGTCCAGCCTTGTCTCCGGTCGGGTTGAGTGCACCGGCTAGCCTAGGATTCTGCTGAAGATTTAGAACGCTGATATGCTTCAAGATGACTAGCAGCAGAGATACCCAAGTTTGCTGGATGCTGATGAAGATTTTCATGTACCACTTTTTATTCCTGTTAAACCATATCTGCCATAACATCATAGTGAAAAATTCAAATTGTTCTCGAGACAATTTGCTAGAAAAAAACACAAACCAATAAAAAATGTTAAACCAACTTGATGAGCCCACAAGATTTGAAAAACAGAATGAAGCTAATGTTCAAAGTTTGCTGCACCACCATTGATGTCCAAATTGGCTGCACCGAAGCAATTGGTCAAAGTGTGATGCACCGCCATTAATGTCTAAGTTGGTTGCACCGAAGCAAATGTCCAAATTTACTGCACCAAACTTTAATATTTTATTTGTCCTTACATGCATAGAATAGGCTATATAAAGGCTATTTACTCAGCCATATTATATATTTAAAACATACAAGCTCAAATAGAAATTGAGAGCAAAGTGAGAAAATTGAGTGGTTGTAGGTGAGTGCTGTGTGAGCAAGTGAGTGAGTGTGTAATTCTCTTGTGAGAAAAATATATATAGAGAGTGGGTTATCTCCTATATTAAGAGAGAATTTTTATTGTATTTTCCTTGGGGTATAGAGAGAAATATTTTGTAATTCCTATTATTTTTATAGTGAAATTCTTTTAGTCTTGCCCGTGGTTTTTCCTCGAATTGTTTTGGGGTTTTCCACGTTAAAAATCTGTGTGATTTATATTATCATCAATTTTATTATTTTTAATTATTTTAGCAGTAATTTGCTCTATTTTATTCATAGTCCGATCCTCAATTTTTACAACAAGTGGTATCAGAGCATATGGTTTGTGAATAGTAATAAAAGCAATGGCGGCAAAATATGAGATTGAAAAATTTAATGGGAGAAATTTTTCACTGTGGAAATTGAAGATGAAGGCAATATTGAGAAAAGATAATTGCCTGGTGGCTATCAGCGGAAGGCCGGAAGAACTCACAGATGACAACAAATGGAACGAGATGGACGAGAATGCTGCTGCAGATCTTCATCTGGCATTAGTAGATGAGATACTATCAAGCGTAGAAGAAAAGAAAGGTGCAAAGGAGATTTGGGATCAGCTCACTCGACTCTATGAGGCCAAGTCAATCCACAACAAAATTTTCCTTAAGAGGAAGCTTTACACTCTTCGAATGGCATAATCTACTTCAGTGACAGAGCACATAAATATGCTGAATACTTTATTTTCTCAACTCACATCATTTGGATATAAAGTAGAGGCATATGAACGTGCTGAACTTCTACTTCAGAGTTTGCCTGATTCGTATGATTAACTCATCATCAACCTGACAAATAATCTTCTCACAGATTATCTAGTCTTCGATGAGATTGCAGCTGCTGTCCTGGAGGAAGAAAGCAGGTGCAAAAACAAAGAAGACAAGATGGTGAATTCGCAACAAGCGGAGACTTTGGTGGTGATGAGAGGGAGATCAACAGAACCTGGCTCCAGTGGGAGGCAGAGATAAGGCAGATCAAAATCAAAAAGCAAGAAGAATTTTAAGTGCTACAACTGTGGCAAAAAGGGTCACTTGAAGAAGGATTATTGGAAGCTAAATGATTCCAAACCTCAAGGAAATGTTGCAAGTATATCAGATGATGGATTCGCTCTGTGTAATGCAGCGATGACTGTTATATACAGAAAGAAATTTTCTGATGTGTGGATTCTTGACATAGCAGCTACCTGGCACATGACCGGTCGAAGAGATAGGTTTTCTGATTATGAACCTATCTCAGAAGGACCTGTGCACACAATTGATGATCGTTCTTTGCAGATCGTCGGTATTGGAACCATCAAATTGAAGATGTATGATGGCACAGTTCGCACTATTCAAAATGTGTGACATGTTGAGGGCTCAAAGAAAAATCTATTATCTATTGGAGTAATAGATAATCTCAAGTGCAGAATTGAAATTGAAAATGGAATTATGAAAATAATTCGAGGCACGCTCTTACAAATGAAGGCACAAAAGTTAACTGCAAATTTATATTTCCTGATGGGAGAGACTTTTTAGAAGGCAGAAGCATATGTTGCTTCAGAAGATTCAAGTGAAAAATCTATGATGGCATGGTACTGCAAACTTGGCCATATGTCAGAACAGGGAATGAAAATTCTAGCTGAGCAGAAGCTACTCCCTGGACTCACAAAGGTATCCTTACCCTTTTGTGAGCATTTTGTTACAAGCAAGCAGCACCGTGTGAAGTTCAACACATCTAATTCTAGAAGCAAAATTATTCTAGAATTGGTTCACTCTGATGTGTGGCAAGCATCAGTACCGTCCCTAGGAGGAGTAAAGTACTTTGTGTCCTTTATTGATGACTACTCTAGGAGATGTTAGGTGTAACCTATTAAGAGGAAAGCTGATGTGTTTGAAGTCTTCAAAGTATTCAAAGCGCAGGTGGAACTTGATTCTGGAAATAAGATTAAGTGTTTGAGGACAGATAATGGAGGAGAATATACCAGTGAAGAATTTGACAAATTCTGCAAGCAGGAAGGCATCAAAAGACAGTTCACCACGGTATACACTCCTCAACAGAATGGAGTGGCAGAGCGGATGAACAGAACCATATTGGAAAGAACAAGGGCAATGTTAGGAGCTGCAAGTCTAGAAAAATCATTTTGGGCAGAAGTAGTTAACACCGCTTGTTATATGATCAATAGGTCACTATCAACTGCAATTGAGTTGAAGACACCTATGGAGATGTGGACTGGTAAGCCTGTTGATTATTCAAACCTCCATATATTTGGAAGCCTTGCATACGTGATGTATAATGCCCAAGCAACTACAAAGTTGGATCCAAAATCCAGAAATTACATATTCTTGGGATATGCAGAAGGAGTTAAGGAGTATCACTTATGGGATCCCACTACCCATAAGGTCATCATCAGTAGAGATGTGATATTTGCAGAAGATAAGCTGCAAGAAAAATGTGACAGTAGCACATCAAAAGATGATTCAGAGACTACAACGATACAGGTGGAATAGAAGGATTCTTCTGAAGCAGAATCAGAAAATAAAGAATGAGAACTAGTTGACTCTGAAGAAACTGGAGTTTGACAGTCAACTCGTGGCAGAAAAGCACCAGCTTGGCATTCTGATTTTATTATGGAGAGTAATGTTGCATATTGCTTTCTAACAGAGGATGGAGAGCCATCAACTCTTCAAGAAGCAATGGAGAGTCCAGAAGCATCTCAGTGGATGGCAGCAATGCAGGAAGAAATTAAAGCTCTACATAAGAATCAGACTTGGAAACTTGTGCCATTACCACAAGGAAGGAAGTTAATTGGCAATAAATGGGTCTACAAGATCAAGCGTAACAGCGATGGTCAAGTAGAGTGGTATCATGCAAGATTGGTGGTGCGAGGGTATGCTCAGAAAGAAGGCATTGATTTCAATGAAATCTTTTCCCCTATGGTTCGACTTACAACAGTTCGAGTGGTCCTGGCGATGTGTGCTACCTTTTATTTACATTTAGAGCAATTAGATGTGAAAACTGCTTTTCTTCATGGAAATCTTGAAGAAGAGATTTATATGCTCCAACCAGAAGGTTTTGAAGAACAAGGAAAAGAGAACTTGGTTTGTAGGTTGAACAAATCTCTATATGGCTTAAAACAGCCACCGAGGTGTTGGTATAAGAGATTTAATTCCTTCATCATGAGCCTTGGATACAATAGACTTAATGCAGACCCTTGTGCATATTTCAAGAGGTCTAGTGAAAATGACTTCATCATTTTGCTATTGTATGTAGATGACATACTAGTAGCAGGCCCCAACAAAGATCATATCGAAGAATTAAAGGCACAGTTGGCTAGGGAATTTGAAATGAAGGACTTGGGACCGACAAACAAGATTCTAGGGATGCAAATTCATCGAGATAGAAATAATAGGAAGATTTGGCTACTCCAGAAAAACTACTTGAAGAAAGTCTTGTGGCGATTCAATATGCAAGATTGTAAGCCAATTTCGACCCCACTTCCTACTAATTTCAAGTTATCCTCAAGTATGACTCCTAGCAGTAAAGCAAAGAGGATGGAAATGTCTCGAGTACCATATGCATCAGCAGTGGGAAGTTTGATGTTCGCTATGATATTTACAAGACCAGACATTGCACATGCAATGGGAGTGGTTAGTCAGTACATGGCGAATCCTGGTAGAGAGCATTGGAACGCTATGAAGAGGATCCTAAGATATATCAAAGGAACCTCAAATGTTGCATTATGTTATGGAGGATCAAACTTTATTGTCAGAGGAAATATTGACTCAGATTATGCAGGTGATTTGGATAAAAGCAAATCCACAACGGGTTATGTGTTTATACTTGCTGGCAGTGCTGTAAGTTGGGTATCAAAACTACAATCAATTGTGGCTACATCAACAATGGAAGCAGAATATGTGGCAGCTACACAAGCCAGTAAAGAAGCAGTTTGGTTGAAGATGGTAATGGAAGAACTCGGGCACAAATAAGAGAAAGTTTCTTTGTTTAGTGACAGTCAGAGTGCCTTGCATCTCGCAAGAAATCCAGCCTTTCATTCAAAATCAAAACACATTTGAGTTCAGTATCACTTCATTCGAGAGAAAGTGGAAGAAGGAACTATCGATTTGCAAAAAATTTATACCAAGGAAAATCTAGCAGATTTCTTGACAAAAACTATCAATAGTGATAAGTTTATTTGGTGTCGATCCTCATGTGGCCTGACGGAAATGTAAGCAACATGAAAAGGCAAGATAGAAAGAATGGTGTAAAGATGTGATTAATCCTCAATCAAATCTTCAAGTGGGAGATTGTTAAACCAACTTGATGAGCCCACAAGATTTGAAAAACAGAATGAAGCTAATGTTCAAAGTTTGCTGCACCACCATTGATGTCCAAATTGGCTGCACCGAAGCAATTGGTCAAAGTGTGCTGCACCGCCATTAATGTCTAAGTTGGTTGCACCGAAGCAAATGTCCAAATTTGCTTCACCAAACTTTGATATTTTATTTGTCCTTACATGCATAGAATAGGCTTTATAAAGGCCATTTACTGGGCCATTTTATATATTTGAAACATACAAGCTCAAATAGAAATTGAGAGCAAAGTGAGAAAATTGAGTGGTTGTAGGTGAGTGCTGTGTGAGCAAGTGAGTGAGTGTGCAATTCTCTTGTGAGAAAAATATATATAGAGAGTAGGTTATCTCCTATATTAAGAGAGAATTTTTATTGTATTCTCCTTGGGGTATAAAGAGAAATATTTTGTAACTCCTATTATTTTTATAGTGAAATTCTTTTAGTCTTACCCGTGGTTTTTCCTCGATTTGTTTTGGGGTTTTCCACGTTAAAAATCTATGTGATTTATATTATCTTCAATTTTATTATTTTCAATTATTTTAGCTGTAATTTGCTCTATTTTATTCATAGTCCGATCCTCAATTTTTACAACCAAAAATACTCGTCTAGCACAAGGAATCAGTTTGGATAGAGAGTGGGCACACCAGCCAAGCAGAACAAACCCAAGGGCAAGTGAAGGAAGCATAAATTAGTGACTCGCCCTCTACCTTGCAGAGGTGACAAAAATTGGAAACCGAAACTCCTCTGTCTTTAAGAACTTGAAAAGAAGGCAATATACCACTGCAGAGCCACCACAAGAATATTTTCACTTTCAGAGGGACAGTCAAAATCCAAAGCTTCTTCCAAAAGAGGTGAATGGAGGATGGAGCCGATGAAGGACCTGCCTCTTGAATTTTCATTTGACGCGCAATGAAGTAACTAGATTTTACTTCATACTCTCCATTCTTAGAGAATTTCCAATAAAGCGAGTCTTCGGGAAGACGGTAACTAATAGGAATGGACATGATGGCATTGCCTCATTAGGAAGAAAGAGAGAATGCACTCGGCCATAATTCCAAGACCTTGTATCTGTATCAATTAACTTGGCCATGCACCCGCGTTAGGGAAGTCATGCGATGAGCATATGTAGTAAGATTTAATCCCGGACCTGGTAACCGCTTGTTATGCCATATGTCAATGAGCTTTCCATTACCAACCCGCCACACTAAGCCTTGATTCAAAACTTGAAGGGCCCTCAGAAGGCTCCTCCAAAGATAAGAAGGGTTGGAACCTGTAGAAGCTTTCAAAAAAGAAGAATGCCGGAAATACTTTGCTTTAAGGACTTGGGAGCTCAATGAATTTGGCTGAGATAATATTCTCCAACCTTGTTTGGCCGGAAGTGCCAAATTAAAAGACCATAAATGATGAAAAACCAAACCCTCCCTCCAATTTTTCTTTTGACATCCGATTCCAGGATTACCAGTGGATTCGCTTGTCATTGGAATTATTCCCCCACCAGAAATTGTTCATTAGCTGCTGAATTTCATCACAAAAAGATGTTGGGAGGGCAAATAATACAGGTTGGTATTGCCTGGACAACAAATTTAAGTAGAATTTCTTTCCCCGCGGAAGATAATAGACTCTCCTTCCATCCCTGAATTTTCCTCCAAATTCTATCCCACAAAAAGCCAAATACTGCCTTCTTTGATCTTCCAAAATATGATGGTAATCCAAGATACTTCGAATGGTTTGGCACAAGTCTCACACCAAGCATAATTTGAAGATCTTTACATCTAACATCTGAGACCTTTTTGTTGAAGGCAACAACTGATTTATCAAAATTAACTAATTGACCAGTAGCACAGTCATATACTTTCAAAATATCTTTGATTGTAGCACAATCCGAAGGGGAAGCTCGGGAAAAAAAAATACTGTCGTTTGCGAACAATAGATGAGACACATAAGGGCCAGAGCGGCAAGGTCAAATAGAATGTAGAGTTCCACTCCCCACAGCAGATGAAATAAGAGCAGTAAGACCTTTAGCACAAAATAAGAACAAATAGGGTGACAGAGGGTCGCCTTGCCTGAGGCCTCTCGAAGGAGTTAAGAAACCTTGAGGGGAACCATTTACCGAGAAACTAAACGTGACCGAGCTCACACATTGCATAATTAGATTCACAAAATGAGTAGGAAAATTCATGTGCAAAAGAATCTGTTTCAGAAAATCCCATTCAACCCTGTCATAAGCTTTGCTCATATCAAGTTTTAGAGCAAGAGCACCAAATTCACCCATCTGTCTATTTTTCATTGAATGAAACATCTCATGTGCAACTATAGAATTATCAGAAATAAGTCGGCCGGGCACAAAAGCACTTTGATTCTAAGAGATTACAGAAGGTAAGACTGCTTTAAGCCTATTAGCCAAAACTTTACCAATAAACTTGTATAAGACATTGCATAAATTGATCAGTCTTAAATCCTTCATAGAGTTAGGATTTTTAACTTTGGGAGTCAAGGTGATATTAGTGTGATTTAAATTGTGAGGCATAGATCCTAAGGCTAAAAAGTCCAGCACATAACACATAGCATCTTGACCAACTATATTCCAATAACGTTGGAAGAAGAGAGCTGACATACCACTAGGGCCTGGAGATTTCGATGGGTGCATTTGTTTTAATGGTGAAATCACTTCATCTGGATGAAAAGGGGCAGCAAGGTAGTCTTTATCCGCCTCTGAGAGTCTGCTCTGGACACCATCTAGGACTTTGTTAACCTGTGAAACACCATGACTACAAAATAATTCAGAGAAATAGTCATTAATAACAATACTAATAGCTTCATCCCCCAATTGCATTTGTCCATTAGAGTCTCTGATCCGACTGAGATGGTTAATTTCTCCGTCGAGACAAGGCTTTTTTATGAAAATATTTGGTGTTTTTATCTCCATCTAACAGCCACATAGCATGGGATTGTTGGCACCAAAAAATTTCTTCAGCTTCTAAAAGATCATCTAGCTTATTCTGTTTAGATCTCAGCTCTTCATAAATAGATGTATCCATCGGTTTATTTTGTAAAACTTCTAGTTGCTTGGCAAGATGCTAAATTTGCCCAGATAAGTTGCGAAATTTTTGTTTATGCCAAACTTGTAGTGCAGATCGATAATCAGACAACTTCTGGCTAACCGAACCAGATTCAGAGAGATTCCACTAGTCTCGAATGAGATTTTCACACTCTTCTTCCCTAACCCAAATAGCTTTGAAGCGAAATGGCTTAATTTTTTTCTTATGGCCACTATGTTCGCTTGATGTATCAATCAACAAAGGAAGATGATCGGAAACTAGCTTCATCAAATGAATAACCCGAGCTTCAGGGAAAAGCTCATCCTACAAGGAGGTACAAAAGAAGCGATTTAAGCGTTCAGCAATTTAGTCATCACCCTTCCTGTTATTATCCCAAGTAAACTAACACCCATTAAAACCCATGTCTTTGAAACGCAGACAATCGACAATATCATGAAATCCTCTTTGTGAGGACTGCGAAGATGCCTGACCTCCTATTTTTTCATGCGAATGCAAAATCTCATTGAAGTCTCCAAAGCATATTAGTGGGGCCGTCAATGAAGAACAGACTCGATATAACAAATCCCAAGACTAATGTTTTAGATGGGACTCTAGCCATCCATAAAAGCCGACACCGAGCCAATATGATTATGCCCGAGATGAGTCAACTTCAAAGAGAATGTGATGAAGAGAGAATTGCATAACAGCCAAATCAATATCTTTCTTCCACAACAGAAGTAAGCCACCCGATCTACCTAAAGCATCAACTGAAAAAAAATTGAAATTAGAAAATTTAAAATGCAAAGACTCAGACTGAAGATGAGATAATCTAGTTTCCATGAGGAACAAAACATCCAGGTTCATTTTATGAATAACAAACCGGAGTGCACAGATAGTCCGAGGGTTCCCCAGGCCTCGGACATTCCAACTAAGGATTTTCGTTGGGCCCGACAGGACTGCTCGGCAGTCTCCGCCTCACATACTGACATTGCAATAATATAACCGTCATCAAATTTTCCTTTTTTTTTTTTGCAGATGGGCATGAATCTACCACCATAGCATCAACATGAGCACTCTTTCTTTTTGCTTTGATACTCAGTTCGCCAGATTTCATGCTTGTATTCTTGTGTCAATAATTTGAGGATCCAGCAGCACATCCCATTCTTTTGAATTTGCGCAGAGATATAGTCTGACTGATGACCATCCGAGAGGCATCAGTGATGTTTACTTCTGCCACTGGAGCTTCATCAGAGTTTCGACCTTCCTCTTGGTGAGATGATAACTGAGTAGTAGAGCCATGAGAATCGGCTTCAACCTCCTCCTCATTTTCAGTACCACACTTTTTACCTTCCGACACCATATTAAGGCCCCCTTCCTTAATGAGATCGAGTTGTCTTCTAGTTAAGCTCCCTGTGTCAGAGACAGATTTGGACATAGTGCTGGTTCCTCCGGAAAAAGTCGCAGATCCAGGTTCACTGAATGATTGCACTTTAAGAGGAGATGCCCGAAGTACTGGACCATAAGGCCATTCATCGATCTCGGTTTCTTCGGGTTTTGCTTTCGCACTCATCTTCAACATGTCCGATTCTTCCACACCAGTAGCAAAAGTTTTGCAATCGTTCATATCGAAAATAGATCCATACTCTCTCGCTTTTCCAATTCACCACCATCGAACCCCGTTTTAAAGGGGTAGTAACATCCACTTTGATGCGCACCCTTACTAATCTGCCCCATGAATCAATGTCTACGGGGTTGATTTCCACCACTTCACCTATCTTTCTAGTAACCTTTGCAATAGACTCCTTATCGCGTCTGTTGAGAGGAAGGTTCCCAATGTGAACCCAAAAGAAACACTTTGTTAAATCGACCGTGGATGGTTGATCATCACCTGTTAATTTACCAAGAACTATTAGTTGTCGATCGAAGTGCCATGGACTCTCTTTTAAGATCTGAGTCTTCTCAACTTTGGATTGGAATTCACAGACGAAAAGATTTTGTCCCGCTTCAGTAATGGTGAAGCCCTTAGAGAGTTTCCAGGCATTTGTCAACATTGTCGATAAAGCTTTGAGGTTAAATGGTTTGTCTGTGATAATCCTCCCAACCAGGCATTGCTTTTGCGAAAGATTTTTGTTGGTTGTTCTGCCCAGATTGACCTCTGTTTCTTCCTCCTACGTTAAAGAAAATTTTTCCATAAAATTTCTAGTTCGTGTGTCATTGGATCGGATTAAGCGCTGAGATGATGTGGAGAAAAAAAAAACAAAACTAAGGAAGAAAAGAGAAAGAAAAGATCAAAGAGAATAGAAGGGTTAAGGAGAAGAGAAGAGAAAATTCCACCCAGGGACAAAATCCTAACGCTACCTAAGAAAACTTAGATAGGTAGGGAGGGAAGTTCCACTAAGGGAGTTCCTTTTTCATTTCTTGAATATATAATTTAATTTAATTTAATGTTAGGGCAATGAAATTAGGAAACAAAAGACCTTTGCAAAAAAAAAAGTTGACTGTGTTTATTATTTCTATTTTATTGGCAAGTTGGTACACTGATAAATTTAAAAAAAAAGTAAAAAATAAAAAAAATGATGCATTGATCTAAGCTGCAACGATTCAAGGCATGATCTATTTATGACAAGTTTTTTTTTTGGATACAGAGGAGGGCAAAAGCCAAACAAAAAATAAAAAAAAGGACAAAGCCTAATGAGATCTAACTCTCTTAACCCAAGCAACACCTCTCCGGTCATCTTCAAGAAGACTCGACGCCCTTGAAGGTTGAGACATAAGAATATGAATTCCCAAAGGCATTTTTAAAGCCTCGTTAGCCAACCAGTCAGCCATGAAATTAGCCTTACGAACCACATGGACTACTTCAACATTCGAATTTCTATGCAAAAACTTTTGACAAGCACTAACCAAATTTACATGGATGCTATTACAAGTTGAACTACCATTCAGCCAACCCATTGCAACTGAAGAATCAATTTCCAAAACAACATTATAGTAGCTCATCTCCCAAGTAAGAGCCAACCCCTGCAGAGCCGCCTAAAGTTCCGCCCTTAAAGCATTACAGCTGCCAATATTGATAAAAAAACCCTTAAGCCAACGCCGATTGCTATCTCTCATAACCCCTCCACCACTAGCAATACCAAACAGCCCCTTACTACAGCCATCTATATTAATTTTAACCCATCCATTTCTTGGAGGATACCACCTAAATAACCGATCTTCATAAATAGCAGGAGGAACAATGTGGAAGCATTTTTGAGACATAGCATTACTAACCTCAAAGCAATAATTATTGAGGAATTCCAGCTTGACATGGTGAGGTATCTCCACTCCTTGAAAGACAGCATGACATCGCCATTTCCAAATCTACCAGAGGGTGATTGCAAACCTATCACGCCAGCTGAAGCAAACTCATTCCCTACTATTAACAGACAGGTTAAGCCACATCCAATCCACAAAGTTATAACATTGATTGTTATTTGGATACATGGAAGAGGAGAAATGATTCCAAATCCCATTAGCTTTGGGACAGTCTCTGAAGAGGTGCAGAAGGCTTTCTTCGATGCCAGAACAAAGGGAGCAGTGAGGGCTATCCACAAAACCCCGACGGACATGCTCATCATTGCACATAATGCCTCTATTACTGTTTCTCCAATTTTTGGATTTTGAGTACGTGCCAAAAGATTGTTGGCTAAGTTTTACGAGCGTGCCAGAGGAGAAATTCCTCAAAATAAGACCTAACTTCTTTTCAGACAATTGTGGATTCCCAATCTCCTTTACCACAATTTGATTGGATTTCAAGCAGATGAAAATTAATTTGTAAATAAAAGAGAGAATTTGAACAATTGAAAGGGAAATTGTATTGATTTAGAGCTTAGTACAAAATTAAAGTAGACAGATACTGATAAACTAAAAATGATTGGCTAATTCTAAATTTGTAGGTGTAAATGTTGATGTAGATGTTCAGATCTGTGTCTTCTCCTTTGCTTTTATAGGCACTCTTTTACTTGCAGGCTACTTCTCTCAATTAATACTTCAGCTCAAGAGTTTCTTTTGTTTCTTGCAGGAATAAATTCACGTGACTCAGACGCCTTCATCCCCAAGTTGATCTTTTTCCCCAAGCAATCTTATCTGGAATCTCTAGAGTCTTTTTCTTCATCAATGCCCAGCTATTCAAGGGTCATCCGTCCGCGTAATCCACTTTCCCCAAGCAACTTATGTACATTAAACTTTGTCTCCAGAACCTTCTGCAAAAAGCACTGGACTGTGGACTGTGCCTTTCCACTTGTTTTTGGGCTTAGAATTTTAATTAAATCAAACGAATCATTAATTAATATATTAAGCCAAAAAATTAAATTATGGCACAAACAATATGTAAGGATATGTTAACTGAGTTCCTGTATTAAAATATTTTGTAAAAAAAATATTTTGCGGAAGCGTTGAATTTAAAGAATTGTAAAATATTTATTTTGGAATTATATATGAAAGTTTTTTTTTTATGCTTTTATTTGTAAAGATATTGTTCATGTTATTAAAAGTTTTAATTCTGAGGCATTTTTATGAATATAATTGTCGTATATTTTATTTTAAGGCTTGTCACGGGTTCCGGATTATAGTAATTCCCGTTCTTTAGCGCCGGTCATGACTCCCCGGTTTGGGTCGTGGCAGTATATATATATATATATATATATATATATATTTATTTATTTATTTATTTATTTTGTCATAAGTTTGCAGTTAGTTATATGACATTGAAATATCTTTTTCACTTTAAAATTGTAAATTTTATACCTTTTAATAATTTTAACATGTTTTTAATTAAAAATTTCATTTTGGTGTAATGCAAATGATTTCAAATTTATACAAATTTAAATATTATTTTTTTATTTTCAAATTATATATTTTAAGAAGAAAATTTTTACTAACTCATTAAATATATTTTCTAAATTAAGAAATTTAGTGCAATATCAATATTAAATACTACAACATTTTATAAGATGTTAAAAAATTGATTGAACAAATATAATTTATATTGACCTAATTTTCTAAAAAAAAATCCTGAATTTTTGACTTTTAACAATTTTTTGACAAATTTTTTTAAAAGGATATGTTAAAATTGTTAAAATAATATAAAATTTATGATTTTTTTTATAAATGTTAAAAGAACGTATTAAAATTGTTAAAAAAACTAAGGTTCAAGACTTTTTAAGTATAAGTTGAAAGAACATGCTAAAATTATTAAAACTCATAACGTTAACAACTTTTTTAAGTAATTAGGTCCACATATAAAAACAAATTAATACAGACTGCTATAATAACATTTTCAAACTAATAATGCATACAATAATACAAATATTACATCAATTTAAATCACTATTATGTTGTCCTAAAAATATTGTACATCCCTTTGATGATGAAGAGTACTGAAACTCAACTCTTCTTAGTGAAATATTATTTATGTAACAACTTAATTACACAATTACATATCAAACTATATGACTGAGATGAATGAAAGTATGTCAGCAAATAAACTATAAAGAGTTCAAATCTACCAAAACTCCACCAAAAAAAAAATTAAACGTAATCATCTGAATCAAAAACTAGTAATAAAATAAGATAATGCATTAAGGATTGAGGGTTAGGTCTCAAGTCATTGTTATTTATAAACTAAAACAAACCGCTAAGGAAGAGAGAGAGGAAGGGAGGAGGAAGCCCCACTTCTAAAAGTTTGATCCTTCTTTTTCTTTTTATTATCATCTATACCTATATCCATATAAATATATAAAAATTAAGTGCAAAAATTGTGTCAATTCATGGTATTAGAGTCATGTAGTGTCATGTGGCACTTTTTATAATTTGTAGGTGCTCTTTATTGTTGTGCTTTTACAAGATTATCCATCACATACTAAAGTCTATCTCGCATTCTATGTTGCATTAATTATCTTATCCATCTACATTCATTAACAATAAATACATACCACAAATTATATGTTCACAACCTTCACTGACAAAACTAACAGTCATAGAATGATTTAAAAAAAATTCTCTCTATTTTACTCTCTCTCTCTCTCTCTCTCTCTCTCTCTCTCTCTCTCTCTCTCTCTCTCTCTCTCTCTCTCTCTCTCTCTCTGTTTTCTTATTGCATTATGCATCTTGAAGTGACACCGAACGCAAATGTTTACTCAAATATACATTTGTTCCAACTTCCTAACTGAAAAAAACTATCATGTAAACAGAAAGCCTTTGAAGGAAATGCAATAACAGCTAATAAATTAAACACAACCTTCCATCTAAATAATGTCCCCCGTTAAATTACAAATTTACCAATATCAAACCATTTTCCAAACCACCCACACGCATTGCCGTTTATGTCTATTTCAATTACCATATTAATGTTCACCCCTTCTTATATTTCTTTGTCTATATATACATTTATATATATATATATATATATATATATATATATTAATGAACTTTAATTTTTATTCCATTTTTATTTTTTGATTATATTTTTATTATAATATATATATATATATATATGAAGACAAAGAAATATAAAAAGGGGTGAACATTAATATGGGAATTGAAATAGACATAAACGGCAATGCATGTGGGTGGTTTGGAAAATAGTTTGATATTGGTAAATTTGCAATTTAAGGGGGATATTATTTAGATGGAAGGTTGTATTTAATTTATTAGCTGTTATTGTATTTCCTTCAAAGGCTTTCTGTTTACATGATAGTTTTTTTCAGTTAGGAAGTTGGAACAAATGTATATTTGAGTAAACGTTTGCGTTTGTGTCGCTTCAAGATGCATAAGGCAATAAGAAAACAAAGAGAGGGATAGAGGGGTACAAAGAGAGAGAGTGTGTAAAATAGAGAGAAATTTATTTTAATCATTCTAAGACTGTTGGTTTTTGTCATTGAAGGTTGTGAACATATAATCTATGGTATGTATTTTATTGTTAATGAATGTAGATGGAAAAGATAATTAATGCAACATAGAATGCATGATAGACTTTAGCATGTGAAGGATAATCTTGTAAGAGCACAAAAATAAAGAATCTTATTATGTATTCTAATGATCTCTGTCAAGCTTTGTCTCGGGAGTCTATGGTGGCACGTCTTCTTCACCTCATCGGCCAAGCGTGTAGGTCTCATGCTGCTTGGGTCAAATCACAAAGTGAAGCAGAGACTTTGCGTGTTGTCTCTCTAATTGCTAATGTCAGAGACCAATCTTTCCCTTCCCAAGGCACTTTCAACTCTCTTTTTGTGGGCTTATATGGGCTAAAGAGTATGCTAGAAGTTGGTCCTGAGCTTCAGCTTGTACTGAGCCCTCTTCTCTATCAAAAGATCCAACCCAAGATCAATGTTAATGGACCTAACATCTTCTCTGCGCCAAGTCAGCCTACACATCTGCGCCATTGGCAAACTTTTAGTCGACTATCTACTCCAGTTCTCATTATTCCTGAATCAGCTGCTACTTTAGTTTCCCCATCCAGCTTGGTGTAATGATGTCTTGAATATTTTGTCTTTTTGCTATGATAGTCAAAATTATATACTTCTACATATTATCTCATATTAGTAGGAGTATAGTTTATGACTGTCTTATGGATGTGGGTCTCTCTTTTATGTTGGCTTTCGTAGCCTTTTCTCTGTATGGCTTTTATAGCCTTTTTGATCAATGAATTAATTGTTCGAAAAAAAACAATAAAGAACACCTACAAATCATAGAAAGTTCCACGTGGCACTATATGATACTAATACCATGACTTTGGCACAATTCTTGCACTTAGTTTTTATATATTTATATAGAAGATAGTACCAAGGTGAGCGCAACTGACAATACGCTCATGTCTTTAACCAATTGTTATACTATAGACTCCTGTTCATATTGCAATATGGATCAGGGGTCATCACACGTGTGAGACAAAAAAAAAATGTGCGTCTTTTTTTTGTTGCGTAATTTCATTGATCTTCACCTGCATGTTCATTGAGGATCAAATGAACCTGTAGGTGAAGATTAATGAGTCTGTTGCATGTTTATTAACCTTTATCTGCATGTTCATTGACCTTCACCTGCAGGCTCATTGACACTTCAAGTTTCATGACATCTTTTTTTAACATCACCAGCTCAGCTCCTACTAAATGTTTGCTAATCATTAATTGATAGTGTAAACTTTCTTTGAAAATTTCTTACCTCTTTCCTCTGTTTCAATTATTAGTTTCTCTTTGAACTTTGGGTTATGAGTTGAAGTAGAGTTCAGTTAAAAAAAAATTGGAGAAGAGCAGTGAAGCAAGGCAGAAACTAAAATTGCACAAGATTCCAGATTTAAAACTGCACAATTAAAGCAACCATCAACAATATCAAAATCAATAAAAATAATAAAAGCATACACAAATCACACAATAAAAAAAAAGCTTCAAACACAAAATAAACAAAACAGAGAATAAAACTTCGAATGGAGAAGAGGAAGAATAGATTTGAATGGAGAAAAACAATCAAAAAAACTTTAAATCGAATAAAGAATGGAAAAAATCTTTGGACGGAAAAAATCTTTGAGAGATTTAAATGGATAAAATCTTTCAAAGTATGAAAAAGCGAGAGATTCACGTTAAAACAATGTTAACAGTTTTAACTTTTTAAAAACAAAAAACGTTAAAAAAAAATGCAGGGCGCATTTCTATCTATGCACGTGTGATGAATCTTTAGTCCATATTGTTATATGGACAAGGGTTCATAATATAATTTGTCGTCTTTAACCGTTTTTCTTTTTGGACAAATTTTCATGAATCACTCAAGTTTTCTACATCCCAATGTGAGATTGGACAGTCCTTTTGCCCTTGGATGTGAGTCATAAAATTTAAGATGATCCATTTAACCTGTATAATATTTATAATATATAAAAATACTTTTTTTTCAAAAAAAATTTTAAATACCCTAAAATAATGTTCATATATATACTATAAATATTCTAACCTTGTACTTGATTTTACACAATTCAATAC
>CATIWK010167195.1:0-13569 GCA_949634005.1 Mallotus japonicus
ATGGTAGAGTACGACCTTATGTGGCAGAATTGAAAAGAGTTGATAGAGATGGAAGATTTGAATTACAATGTGATATGGGTGTTTTTAAGGGTTTATATATAGGCTTTAGTGGGTTAAGAAAGGGATTTTTAGAGGGATGCAAGTATGTTATTAGTCTCGATGGAGCTTTTCTAAAGACGATGCTTGGAGGTGCAATTCTAAGCGCAATTGGCCGAGATGGGAACAACTAAATGTTCCCAATCTCTTAGGCAGTTGTTACTGGCAAAACAGAAGCTACTTGGAGATGATTTCTAACCAAAATTTTTGAAGATCTTGGTATTATTGATGGCATGGGTTGGACGTTCATTAGTGATCAACATAAGGTAAATTTTAATTACAATATAATTTCAGTTTGTTACTTTGTTAAGTTACTTGTTACTGTTAATGTATTCCATCCATTCCTTTGTTATTTTTTTCCTTTTTTGGGGATTATTGAAGGTGCTTCGAGAAATGATTCCACATGCTGAAATTCGGAACTACGCACAACATATTTACTCTAATTAGAAAAAAGTCCATAATGGCATAGAGTATAAGTCATATTTCTGGAAGATAGTCTACTCCACACATGAGGCCGAATTTAAAAAGAATTTACAAGTATTGAGAGAGATTGATACAACCGCAGCAGATGGATTCATTGCTAGAGATCCTAAAGTATTCTATCGAGCCTTCATACAAACCTTTTACAAAGTGTGAGAATGTTGACAACAATATGGCGGAGACATTTAATGGATGGATTTGTCATGCGTGAATGATGCCAATTATTGACATGTTGGAGGACATTCGGTCAGCTTTAATGGAAAGAATGAAGATTAAACGGGACTTGATGGTTAATATCCATGACGATTTGTGTCCAAGAATTAGGGCAAATGTTGAGATCCTAAAGTGGGAATCAAGATTCTGTGTGGCCAAGGCAGTTGTGAATGATAAATTCCAAGTTAAAAATGGTGATGATCAATATGTAGTGCATTTGCAAGCAAAAATATGTAGTTGCCGTGGCTGGCAATTAACTGGGATTCCTTGCATCTATGGAGTTTCTAGCATTCATTATATGAAACACGGAGTTGAAGATTATATTGATGAGTGTTACAAGGAGGTATATTTGAAAGCATACAGTCATGCCCTTGAACCTTTAAATGGACCAATGATATGGCCAGACATAGAAGAGCCTCTTGTTCTTCCACCAGCTTTTCAAAAAATGCCTGGATGGCCAAAGGTTACAAGGAAGAGGGATGCAAGTGAGAAACAAACTGGAAATGCTAAAAAGTTAAGCAAACATGGAATGGCAATTCAATGCAAATTATGCTTAGAATTTGGGCATAATAGGAGAGGATGCCCAAGGAAAGACAATCCCCACCTATAGATGTAAAAGCTTTGAATTTGCTTTGAATATATGTTGAATTTTCTTTGAATCTGTTTTAATGAATGTTGAATTGGCTTTTTCACAAGCTGCCCCACCTGCAGAAGTAAATGCTTCACAGGCTGCTAGTGTGTCATCAACAGGCAGAGTAGTTGTATGAGATTTGAATTAAACTTTATTTAATTTGTTTTCTTTCAAATTCTTATGTGGACTATTTTGGTGTATGTTAGAGAATAAGGAGGGCAACTTCTGCTGCTTCAGAGGGCATTGGAAGCGTTCGAGTACTAAATATAAGAGGCCGAGGTAGACCATCCAACTCAGGTCCAGTTGGTGATAAGTCAGCAATTGCCCGAGAAAAATATAAGGTAAAATGCAAAATTTTACAATTTTGTGTATATATATATCAGATGAATATGGGCTAGTTAAGTATGATAGATGCCATTTCTTTTACTAAACAGGCAAGAAAGGGATATGGCTTGACAATTTTCGAAGAAACTAGGAATATGTACATTAGGGTATGTATAATTTTTTAGCTATAACACATTTGCTGTTTTATTGTTAATGACAAGTTTTATTAATTATTTTGCAGATGTCAGGTGAAAAACAATGTCAATTTGTGAGTGGTTCAAAAGCAGCAGCTAAAAAATTAAAATCCTCCAAAGTTTCAGTCCAATCAAGAACCACAGCTTTGCAAATATCACAGTCCAGTAGGAACACAACTTAGATTACACTTACTAGGGCAATGTGTTTATTTTGGCCCTTATTGATTTTGTTAGGTGAACTTGTTAGCTTTAGCTTACATACTGAATTAAAAGCTAAACAATGTTACCTAGTTACATTTGATAACTGCAAAAGGGAATGGCAATACTAATTTCCATATATATATTTTGTATGTATATTGGGTTTATTACAAGGGCATGCAAACAATTATACCTATCTTGTATGTATTTTGGTTTTGAAAATGCTATTTAATGATATTTATTGGTATTTTGAGTTTACTTTAAAATTGTATGACTATTTACAAGTTTTTTGCTGTCAATTTTGGCCAAGTTTGATTATGCTATTTATGCAGCATTATACAAAACAGAGTGTTATATAACCATCAAAGCATAACTTAATGCAAAAATTCAGCATCAAGTTAACAAACTAAAATGCACCAATTCATAATTACATTAAAATTTTAGCGTTCAACAATTGCCCTCTAATCCATCTAGTCACTAACACCATATAGTTAACAGTCACTAACAACCCCTTATAGTCACTAACAACCCCTTACAGTCACTAACACCATACAATTAACAGTCACTAACAATCCCTTTCAGTCACATATTCTCCAAGTTAATGGAAAAATTGAAAAATACAAAACATTACAACACATAAAAATCCCATTCGATAGAAGTCCCTGCTTGCCTTTAAATGCTTCATTACCTGCGTCATTTTCATGAGCTTTCCCTGATATATTGCATTTTGTCTTAATGTCATTCCTACCAGTGCTTGTATATTCAGCTCCACTTTCAATACTATCTCTATTATTTAATGATCTCTCCAAATTAGCATTCACCCTCCTCAACTGGTTCAACAGCATCAGACTTCTTTCGTTCACCCACTCGTCATGCCATATAAAATGGTCACACCCAAAATTCTAAAAAAAAATCACAAATAATATTAAAGAGATTCATAAGAACACCTGGTTTCTAAGATTAAAACACCAGCTATCATAAACAATTAACTTTACAACACCTGCTATATGAAATAATGCACAAACAATATACAACATTTAATGAATGCTTAGAACAGAATAATGAATGCATCACAAGAACACCAGCAATTACAGTTTTGCCAAGATAAAAATTGAAACAATGCTTGATGGTTAAAAAGCAATTACACTCTCTTCTAGCACAAATTACATGAAGAAACAGTTCTGTCGAGCATGCATAACTCATTAAATATGTAACCCATAAATTTGAAGCCATGAACATACCTCCAAACGGGCACAACACCAAAACATTCGATCGAGATTAGCATCAGTTCTTGATGTCTTCAATCGAGCTCTGTTTCCACATCTACATGTCATGATCTCATCACTCATCAAACTATATATTCCTTGCGATTCTGATTGCATCTCTAATTCACTCAACTATTTTAGCTTGCAACACTTTTCTTCAGAGATTGAAGGTATAAATTGAACAATAAACCCTAGATTTCGAAATGGAGAAGAGGGCATTTCATTTTGGGATTTAATGAGAAATATGTTCTTCTTATTTGTTTTGTGCTTCAAAGTGACGCCGTTTTCCTCTAAGTGAAATGGTGAGTTTTAAGATTTTCAATTGTTTTTCCACGTCAGACAATGCCATCCACGTCAGCCTGCCACGTCAGCTGTGTCACAACCCCAATGTCGTTTGGATAGATTTGGAACAAGTCGAAAAGGTGGAGGAGCAAATTGATACCACTTTCGAATTAGGATGAAATTGATATTTGACCTATAGTTGAGGATAAATTTGATTATTTTCCCAAAAAAAATTTGAAATTTTTTTCTTTTTCCAAGGCTCTAACATCATTTAGGGTGAGTCTGTTGTTCAATTTCCGATTAACTTTATGCTTAATCAAGAAAAAATGGATTTATTTATCAATTTACTTTAATTTTTTTATTAAAATAGTAATACTCAGTTATTTAGGAACCAAAATGTTTTATAAGTAACTTTTGTGAAATTAAATAACAATTTGACATCCAAAAAGACATAAATTAAAATTTAATAATCAAATTGAAATAAAGCAAAAATTTGGTAACCTTCTAGTAATTAACCCTAAAAATACACATGACCTTATGACCATATGTTTATAAGCAAAGACATTCTATAACATTACTCAACCTTCGGGTAAATTCTATGAACAGTATCAAATCTTTACACTTGATTACAAAATGGTACCATAACTTCAATTTGTACCTTTTCGGTTCCTTAACTTCAATTTTAGTTTCACCATAATGTTTATTACAAAAATCCAACCAATTTTGATGACGTGGTCACCAAAATTGCCACGTCATATGCCACATTAGAAGCCACGTCAGCCAAATCAGAAGCCACTTGTTGAGTCACGCTGAAGTGGCTTCTGATGTGGCATATGACATGGCAATTCTGGTGGCCACGTTACAAAATTGGGCGGATTTTTGTGGGTGACATCTCGGTAAAACTAAAATTGAAGTTAAGGAACTGAAAAGATACAAATTGAAGTTATGATGTCATTTTATAATCACGTGCAAAGTTTTGGTACCGTTCATAAAATTTACCCCTCAACCTTCCTTGTATTCTCATTTCAAGGCCACTAAGGCCTATATCTAGGCCCTCAAAAGAACGGCCCCTCACATATGTGTATATGTAAAATCTAATTTCGATAGACGATGTTTATATATATATATAATTCCATTAATTGTATTCATTAATTTTAAATAAAAAATTCTTAGTTAATATTTTATGATAATATTTAAGTTCTTCTTTTATTTTTTTTAAATTATATATCTTATTTCACTTTTTTTTTTTCAATTTTTTCTCAAAGTAGCTAGTTAATTTTTAAAAATGTTGATGGCTTCTGAATTATTAGTTTTGATAATAATATGAAAACCTGATATTTTTTTTTGAACCAAAGGAAAATTTACTTAAATTAGAAAATCTGCATTACATAAGGGCCAGCATTACATATGGGCCAATTCATATTAACGGCATTACAAATAGATGGGCTATTCTTAGATTCAGCCCATAGACAGGATTTTTGAAAAGAAACCCTAGATGGTGGATAGGGTTGAGGATACACGGCGATAGCAACAGTAGTGGCAGTAGCAGCCGGTGAATGCACTGAAAACCTGATATGGCTTTTGCAAGGAAAAGATATCTAAATAATAAAGTTAGATGACCGGCGTGACACTATGGGACATTATAATATTCCACTTTATTGAAGTGCACTAACAAAAATTTTTAATCCTCTTAATTTTTTTAAGAACCTTTTTAATTCTTTAGTTTTTTTATCTTTTCAATTTAGTTCTAAAATTACAAAAAATTTACAAAATTATTTTTTTCTTTTTTGACACCATTCATGGTGATTTGTTGTTTGATTTTCCAATTAAGCTTATGCTTAATCAAGAAAACATAGACTTATTTGTCAATTTTCTTTAACTTTGTACAAAAAAATAATAATGGTATTGCTGTTATTAACGGTGGGCCACAAGAAGTCTTGCTACCTCCTCCACCTGTTGCTCCACCAGATGTGGTTCCACTGCGACCAGACTTGGTAATTTATTTATTATATTTATTTATTTTTATTTTTACACTTTATTATTTTGTATTTAATTTAATTTATTTTCTATTAAATATAGGTATACATACCTCAACATTGTTTAAAGTTTGGGATCTAAATTGTAAAATCAAATCACAAGTTTGCAAAATTCTCAAGCAGTCAATTGAGTATTAATTACCATTTAATCACATAATAGTACATTAACAATATTATGAATCATGCCGAAAATTGAGTACTCTAGTGTTCCAGCTCTCTTTTAAGATATTAGCAGATCAAAGATTTGATTCTTACCTCCCCATTCCTGTAAAAGAAAATTATGAATCATAAAATCGTACAAGAAAAATTGAAATTTTAATAGCCATATTGGATATCTAACAAATACTATATAAAAATTAAAATAAATATGAATTTTATTAGGATGTTTTATTGACTAATCACTAATATAAATAATACTGTAGTTCAAAAAAATATAAACAATACTGATAATTTTTTGAGTTAGATTATTATTTTTATTTTTCAAAAAAATATTGTTTTTTGCTACATCCATCAATGGAGGTTTTTTATATAGTATTTTTTTTTTTTTTTGTTGAAGATCAATTTGTGTATCAAAGTAGTTGTCCCAATAAATATAAAAAGAAAAAAAGCTAATGGGATGGCACAAAAAAACAAAATTAAGAGTTCTAATGGGATAAAAAAAAATGGCTAATGGTTGTCTGTCATTGTAAATGGGGGACAGATTTAGACTTTAGTCTGTCCTCCATTGTAAATGGGACAACAATTTTTTTTCTTTTTAATCACAAAGTGGTAAAAGGCCCATCACTTCCAACAGGTGGGAATATACAAAAAGGGCTGTCGTTCACAGATTTTTTTTTTAAAATACTTGTACACTTATTCTCTGTCTAGACTGTTTTACTAGGTTTTTATTACAATGACAACGATTTATTTGGAGTTATTCTTTTTTTGTCTCTCAGAAATAATGGAAATGCAAGCTCTGATGACCATGATGGTCCTAATGAGAGTGATCAAAGGAAAATGCATTCATTTTTTGCTTGTGGCTTAATGAATTGATTTCTGTCTAATATTTGTTCATTTCTTTGATTTGTCGTTTCAATTTTTAGTGTTCATTGTGAGTTTTGAGTGCATTACATTGAGTTATTATTAATTTTCTTAACTTTGATTGCTGAGAAAAAGGTATAAATAAAGGGTTCATGGGAAAATAGAGGGAAAGAAATGAGGGTACATGTAGACACCCTCTATTTGGGCTCGCAACGAAAGTCCGGTGATGAGGAAGTTCATATCTCGAATGCAAGAAGAGTCCCGAATCTTCTTAGAATGGATCCAAAAGCTTGAACCCAGCCTAGATCTTTTAACCCTAGCCCAAACATCAAGTCCGCATTGTCCAACTTCACCCAGGCCTGTTGGGCCTAAGGCCCAGAGCAGTCCTGGGTGAAGAGGCGATCGCCTCTTCACCCTGGGCACTGATGAGGCGCCTCCTCATCACACCTGTCCCCTGCAGCAATAAATGCTATTTATTGCTGCATTTAACTCAACTTCGCCAGACTTCTCCAGCTGCATTTTTGAACAAAAACAAAGACTTTTAAGGCAAAAATCAGCTAAAAAAGAGAGGAGCAATGATGAGAAATACTTGATGGAAATTAAACCTAAATTTTTGGGAATTGGAGAGAGAAATGAGAGGGGTGGGTTTAAGTAGAGCTTAGGCTGATATTTTGAGGGACTCTTGGTCATTTTTTAGAGAAAAAGAAAAAAGAGGAGGGAAGAAAGAAGAGAAAAAAACGTTCTTGAGAGAAAGAGAAAGAAAAACCAAGAGAAGAAAAAGAAAAGAAAGAAGGAAGTTGATCTTTGAGCTTAGGAATCCATTTCTTTGAAGAAGAAGGAGTCTTCCTTGCATCCAATCATCAAACAAACTCTGAGGGCTGAGTTAGGAGCTCCAGACGTTCTTCAATCAGTGAGAATCCTCACTCTTAAGTCTTTAAGCCTCATTTTCATATAAAAAAGCATAAATTGTTAGATTTGTGGTTTATTTTAAGTATCTTGTTTTCAATTGGGTGTTATGTGCAAGCATGATCATTTGAATATGTGAGTTTTTAAGCTTTAAATCCCTGGTTTACGTTAATTTTCATGTAAACTTGAGTTGCTTAACATTTAAGAAAAGATGTAGTTTTATGCTGTAATGCTCTGTTGAAGAGGCGGCGCCTCTATCATGATAAGGCGATCGCCTCTCGCCCAGAGTTCATCATAACTCTGCTTTATGCTAATATACATCTGGTATATTTTTTGTATGTTTTCTGTATCTGATACACGTACTATGTTTAGTATCTAATGTTTCATGCATTAGTTACGTGTTTGATTTGTTTAAGTGTTTAATGCATGCTTGGGTGAATATTCACGCCTAATTTCATGTAAATATGCTTTGCATTACTTATGAATGAAACCGTTTATTTATGAGCTAACCATATTTGTTGTATGTTTTTAGTGATTTCTAATCACTATGTAATTAGTGAATTAATTAGTTCTTGAGTGGTTTTATTGGATTATTGTAATAATTATATAAATCATTGTAATCCTTAATCTCATTCCCCATTTGTCTTGAATGTATGTTTGTAATATTTGTTTCATTTACTTGTTCAAATTGCCAAGGTAATAAGTAAATAAATAGGACTAATGTGCAAAGTTGGTAATATTTGAAAATTGAAAGCATGTGTGACCAACATTAATGAGGAAATAATTTAATAACTAAAGGTAATAATGTATAAAACACAAACGGAGGCCAACCACAAGGTTGGGTGGGCATTCCAAGCCCATACTCAGTTTCCAAACCCGATCTCTGAAGACGGCTTCTGGGTACCTCCGTGGAATCTAGTTGCTGTAAGTGTGTTCCGGTTTTCATCCGGGTGACGACTCCATCTCCGTTAATGGGTCTCAAGCCCATCCTCGTATATCCTAGCAGGCCCTGAACTTGCGCAGTGTCGTGGTCGTCAACACTTGGGCGCGCGCGCTAAACCCCGCCGCCTACAGTATAATTTTCATTTGATCATCTTTTTGTTTTTTTGGGTTGCTAAAAAATAATGGAATATGAATATGATTTATTTGGAGTTAGTTATGTTTGAATGTTAACATTTGATTTGAAATTACAGATTTCAAATAACATGTAATTAGATGTTATTTCAAATTCTCGTTAAATGAGTTTTTAAATCTATTGTGATTTGTTTTCAAATCCTCATTAATATAAATCCACATAATTGCTAAACAAAAGATTTAATCCAAATTTAAATCCATGATCAAATTTTTTACATCCAAACATAGTACAAAATTTTAGGTCCTACGTAGTAAGAAGAAAGTAGAATTTCCATTATAAGCTTCTTTGTTTTTTTTTTTTTAAATTATTCTCAAGTAATTCATTGAAGTTGATGCTATGTAATGTCTGATCCTTCTTTCCTAATGATTTGATTTTTTTTGGCCAATGATATAAATAATATTGTCATTGATCAAAGTTGCATCGTTTAGGTGTCTTTAAGTGAAATAAAGTAGCTCTTGAATAGACTTAGATTAAAGGAGTTTTGACAATATTACTACTTGATTTACTTTATAATAAAATATTTTGCTGGTGAGAACTTCCTCGGAAGTTCTTCATCTTTTATCAGCTGCTACTTGTATTTTGACTTTTGATTCATGGGCTAGCATTTTGGATTGAAAATTTGCGTTCAAATTTCATAAAAATCTGCCAGAAAAAGGGCCTCAAGGCAAAAGCAAATATTCAAATGTTCAAGTTTGCTACATCATCATGTTGGGATCCATGGGCTTCAGAGTACAAGTGACCATGGTCTATTATGGGAATGTATACAGTTGATAGGTTGCAGTTCCCAAGTTGCAAATGTAATCATGCAGAAAGTTTTAGTGATACAAACTGTAGAAGATGGAAAAAAGATATGGTTTGTAGATAATACAAGGTCATTAAACCTTAATGATGATGTCAATACGCCAAGTATTTTGGAGTTTAGGGGTGTTCATGATCAAGTGAAACAAGAAAAGCAAGGTGTAACATTATTAAAAATTGAGTATTTTTTAAATGCCGTGAATGTTAAATTATATTATTATATTTTTTGTTTTTCTTTGTCGTACAAATTTCACAAACAGTTTTAGTTAATAAAAGTTACAATAGTTATATGAAGAAAAACACCAAATCTATATGATCAATAATTGAGATGAAACGCATAGATTGTGCATTTGAAGAAATGCAGATGAAACTGGCTCTGATTTCATGATAAATATTAAAGACAAAAAATAAATATGGAGAAACATAAAAGAGAATCACAAAAGAAGAGATTTCTGTGATTTACCATAGCTTACATCTATGATACAAAATTCAATATTATATTTTATTCATTATTTTTTATGTTAACAATATATGCAATGGATATATTTATACTAAAAAATAAAGATAATATATGAAAATTTTAATTATTTTCTTATTATATTACAATAATATAATATAAAAAGATTATAATAATATAGAAATATATTATATAGGATTATATTAGTGAAATTTATTTTTAACAAAAATTTAAACAAAATAAAATTATTATTTATTTTTAAAAATCTAAATAAAAAATTAAGTTGTATCTATTAAATTCTTCAAACAACTAAACAACAAAACAATAACTATAAAAAATCAATTATAATTTCAAAAAAAAAAAACCATATTCATTGCTTTTTTTTTTTTTTTGGTAAAACATCACATATTTTTAACTTTAAAAAAATTTTAATTAACTCATTTACTTATAAGTTTGTACTATTTAAAGACAAATTGGAGTTTATATATAATAAAAACATAAGATCAAAGTGAAACAGAAGTTATGCTATATGGAAAACAAGCTAAATGTGAAACAGAGAGGCTACCTGCTTAAAATAAAAGTTTGAGGAAGTGCATAAAGCATACGGTAAACAAGTTGAGATCATCGAACACGTTCAGACTGGAGCGTAACAAATAGTCTCAAGTAGCACCTCTAGCATTCCATATGAAGAAACCGTAACAAGCATATAACATGTATGCTTAATACATACGCAGCCCCTGAACTTGACAATTTTTGCTACTTTAGCACTTATACTTATATTTTTGCCATTTAGATACCTTAACTTGCCAAAAAAGTGATTTATAAACCATTTACAGCAGGATTATTTAAGCAATGAGGCGCGTGTTTTTCCTCGCGCTCACTAAGATGCCACCTAATAAAACTTAAGCCACGTAATATTAAGGAAAAACCCATTATGTGGCCCTCGAACTTTTATGGTTTGTTTCATTGAGCCCCTATACATTTATTGTATTTTGAAAGACCCTTAAACATTATTTGATATAATCAAACCCTTAAACATTTATTTGATACAACATTGAACCCTTAAACATTTATTTGATACAACATCGAACCCTTAAACATCAATTATACTTTCCGTTTTTTTGTTAAAAAAAGGTTCAATATTGTATCAAATAAATATTTAAGGGTCTTTTAAAATACAATAAATATATAGGAGCTTAATGAAACAAATCATATAAGTTCGAGGACCGGTTTTTTCTAATATTAATTAACGGTAAAAAAACAAGGCTATTAAGAATGGTTCAGGCACCAAAGGGAGTCCCCATCTCTCACAATAAACTTCCTTCTAAACCTGGTTCTCAGATGCAAGCCTATTAAGAATTGTTGATACATAGGAAACGATACCAAGCTCCTTTTTTTTTTTTTCTTTTTTGAGTCTAAAGAAGAAATATTATTCATTATCAGCAGAAAGTATATCAAATAGAAAGCGAGGGGTTACATCATTCCATTCACTCAGACCAGACAAAGAAGCAGCAGACCTGGCTAAGAGATGAGCCGGCTGGTTCGCTGATCGGTAACAAAAAGAGACCTTGCACATAGGGATCTCATTAATCAGAGAAATGCAATCGTTAATAATCAAACTGAAAGGAGAAGGATCTTGTAAAGAACGATTAACAGCATTAACAACATTAAGGGAATCAGATTCAATCACAATCCGAAATAAGCCCGAGATCTTGATCCAACTTAATACCTCCCTAAAACTCAATGCTTCGGCCAAAGAGGGACAGAGAAAGCTGCAGGACCATAATCGTGATCGACCATAAACAAAAGAACCTGCACTGTTTCTCAGAGTGAACCCCAAAATAAATTGATTTTGATTAGAAAAAACTGCCGCATCGACATTGCATTTTAGAAAACCGCTAATAGGCTTTGACCACCGGGAGAGATTAGAAGGATAAGAACCATTGCCTTGGCTAAACTTCTGATCTTGAGCATATATCCAGTTTCGCAGCAAACTGGAAGTGGCTCTAACTATACTGACAGCATATTTACATTTGCCATTCCAAACAAGACAATTAAAGATTTCAGAAATCAAGGCTAAAGGAAGGTCTGTTAATTACCGACGAAGATTGGGCAAAACCTCAGCACAAGGCAACTTTTTCAAATTATCACTAGTTACAGTTCCCTCCTTAAAATGATGACCTAATCTGGGACTAGAAATTTCAAAACTTTTAGCGTTTGGATTCAAATTTTTCTCACAATTATAATATTTTGACTCTTCAATGCTTCCTTGGCATTCAAAAGCCATAAAACATTCAAAAGCCATAAAAAAGAAAAAAAAAAAAAAGAATCCTTAACCTAAGCAAAGAATTGAAATAGGCAAATCACTAAACACCTAAAATAAACGAAACCCAGAGGCAATTTTGATTCAAGAAATTCAAAATATATAAAGAAAATTGAACACAGACCTGAAATTTAAAACAAAAAAACTATTAAATTAAGGAAACTATAAGAAAGATCAGAAATCGATGAATGTAAAACAAAAAAAAATCAAAAGCAGTTGAATCAGAATCAATTGAGAGTTAATAAAATGATCCTACAAAAGATTACCCAGAAAATGTTCAAAAAAAAATATATCTACTATTAATTTAAATAAAATAAAAATTGGGTATGTTCTAACGTACCCTCTAGATTGATTAAGAACACGATCTTTGTAGAACAAGAAGAAGGAGAAAAACAAGACAAGAAAATGGCAAATGACGGGAAGAATAGGAAGAATAAGGAGATGAAGGCTCAGCGAAGAAGTGAAGAAAATTTTTTTTTTTTTGTTCAGGAAGAAGTGAAGAGGAGTTGGACGACCCGTTGTACACGCTGAGGAGCATTAAGTTTTTCATGTCACGCGCTAATGAGCGTTTAACTCCACGTACTTTGCCACATGGCAGAAAATGGTTTATAAATCACTTTTTGACAAGTTAAGGTGTCTAAATGGTAAAAATATAAGTATAAATGTCAAAATTACAAAAATTATCAAATTTAAGGGGTTGTGTATATATTAAGCCAAAAAAAAAAAAAGACACATGAAAAGAAGGGGTTGTACATGTGTCAACTAATCAAATGTGGTGAGGTCCACTGTACACATCATCAATTTTTAACGGTGATTGAGTATGCCGTTAGAAGAAGGTCCTTTTTCTACCACTTTTAATACTTAAAGGTCCAATTGGAAAAAAAAAATATTAATGTCTAATATAGAATTTGGTCCAAAATTAAGGGTCCAATTTGACCTTTTTCCCTTGTATAAATACGAAACAGCTCTATTATTGTGATCCATTCACTACCTATTATCAAGATGAAGATCACAGTAAAAGAGTCGAGCAGGATACCTCCAGCTCAAGATTTGCCAAATAAACATCTTTAGCTATCTAGATTGGACTTGTTGCATGAAAGAAACAACATCCCTACAGTTTATCTGTACAAGAAGTCTAATGATTCTTGCTTTTCGTTTGAAGCTAAAGCTTTAAAGGATGCTATGAGCGAAGTTCTTGTGCCATTTTATCC
>CATIWK010167234.1:0-12922 GCA_949634005.1 Mallotus japonicus
TTTAATTTTATTATTTTTTATAATTTTAATATATTTGTTATTATAGAGGTGACCTTATCATAGTAATATAGTATATTTTTTTATTAAGTAATATTACGTCCAAAACCAAAAAATTCATAAAAAATTATCTAAAATATTTGCATAAACAATTTTCATAATTTATCTGAATACTTTTCTAATCCGGAACTTCTTATAATGTCTCTTAAGAAGTAAACAACTATGCCCAAAATTAATCAGTTAAATGTATAGTCATAATAAAATACAATTCCACCTCAATTTAAATAGAAATATAATAATTTTCATTGCGTATAACTATTCACAAACTTGGCCCAACAACATCGTATACCCCTATTATTTTTTCATTTGATTTTCTTTATATTTATTTTATTTTTATAAAAAATTTCAATTCAAGTAAATCATTAATATTATGTTAATTAATTATGGGCTAAAAAGAAAATTGATTATGTTCTTTACTTTCTAAATTGGATATAAATGTCAATAGGTTCATTTTCGAGCACATAGTTCTTTAGCTTTAATAGATAGAGATAATTATATTTTTGGTGTTCAAACTTTTCTGTTTTTGCCATTTTAGTGTCTAATTTTTTTTTTTTTTTTTTTTTGCAATCAAGTGTCTGAACTTTTAAAAAGCATACCAATATAGTGTCTCCGGCCGACTGGGTGCTGAGTCAGATCAATTTGGACCTACTTTTTATCCCAGTTATTAGTCATGTCATGTGCCATGTGTATTGCATTATTTAAAAGATAAAAATACCCTTATTAAATATTATGAATTGATAAAAATAACCTCAACAGTAACTTCTGCCGCAGACATGGCAGACATGAAGGGTGACTAAATAAGGGTAATTTTGTCCTTTAAATAATGCAACACATGTGGTAAATGATATGGTTAATGACTGGGATAAAAGTGGGTCCTGTTTTGATTTGACTGAGCACCCAGTCAGCATCAAATCAGCCGGAGACACTATATTGGTATGCCTTTCAAAAGTTCAGACACTTGATTGCAAAACAAAAAAGATTAGACACTCAAATAACAAAAATAAAAAAATTCAGACACCAAAAATATAATTATCCCTAATAGATATTTCGGTTTCTCTATTTCTCTAATATTTTAATGAAAAGTACGTTTTTATTTCAAAAATATATATTTTAATGCAAAAACTGACATTTTTTCCTAGTACATAGTTAATTTGGCATTTATTCTTTAAAAATATTGATAATTTTTATGCATAACTTTTTCTTGCTTTTTTTGTTGTATAAAATTTGTTAGTTAGTAACTTTATCTTGCCGACTTCAAACTTTTCAAATTTAATTACACATTAAAAGCTTTCAAATTTTTAAGTCTTTATAAAATTAATTAAATTTCATATAATTTTTATTTTAATTATATAAAGTTTTATATCATATTTTATTTACTTTTAAATTTTTTATTATTTTTTTTGAAACAAATACCGAAATCTCATTAAGGAAAAGAGCTCTCATGAGCTAACAAAGAAACAATATTATCAAGGGGTCTAGACCACTCCTGTAATCCACTAAAGCTTGTAGCAGCCTGAGCATATAAGTGTGCTAAATTGTTAGCAGAACGACGGACAAAGTGAATAATCACATGATTAAATTGCTTTAACAAACTAGAACATTCATCAATAATAAAGCCAAAAGGAGATCTAAAATCTGATTGTTGAATTGCTTGAACCACTTGAAGAGAGTCCGTTTCAACAACACAGTTATCCAAATTCGAAGACTTGAACCAGCTTAAGGCTTCCTTTACTCCAACAGCCTAGGCTTCCTTAGTCGCAAGCTGGAAGGGAATAGCGATGGATCTAGCTTTGATAAATTTCCCTGTAGAATCCCGTAGAATACACCCAATACCGAACTTGTCTGCGTTAGAGAAGATAGCAGCATCCACATTCATTTTAAGCATACCAACAGGAGGCTTAGTCCAAGTAGAATCACCTTCAACTTGCAAAATAGCATCCGGAGCAAAACGAACACCACGACGTTGACTAATCTGCCAACTATAGAGAGACTTACCTGCTAGATTAAGAATGCGAGCCACCGGATGAGCAAAGCCCTTCCACACTTTCATATTCCTATTAATCCAAAGCCCATAACAGATAGAGGCGAAGGAAGCAGCATCGTCAGCTGAAAGAGCAGAGAGAATACGATATAGAGAGTCTTGAACATAATTACAAAGATACGAAGTAATGGGAAGCTTTGCTAATGACCAGCAATCCAAAGAGACAGGGCAAGCGAAGAGAAAATGATAGACTGATTCCAAAGCAAAGTAACACAGAGGGCATAAATCGGTAATAGGAACTTTTTTGGCCGCCAACGCTGACTTAGTTGGTAAACAACCCCAAGCATTGCGCCATATAAAATTTTTTATCTTCATAGGAGTCTTGAGCTTCCAAATAGCCTGCCACACAGGATGCAGACCCGAAGAGCACTCACCCCTCAGTGATCTATAAAAACTTCGAACCATGAAATGACCATTAGATGACGGTGCCCAATACCAGTTGTTTGGGATATCTCTTCTACTCAAAGGAGTCTTTAAAATGAGATTAGCATCCCTGATGTTGAAAAGATCATGAACTAAGTCTTTATCCCAAATACGAGTCCCTGGTAAAAAAAGACCGTGCACATTTTGGCTTTGAATCTCTGTAGGAAGGTGAGTATGGATACAACCATCATCAGGAGAGTTAAACCAAGGAGGTCCCCAAATACGCATTGATTGGCCATCCCCAATTCTGATTCTGGCGCCCTTCTTCAAACCATCTTGAGCCTGCATTAGGCTCCTCCACAGATAGCTAGGATTACTCCCCATTTTAGCATTTAGAAAAGTAGAACCAAAATAATACTTAGCTTGTAGACAACAAGCAGTCAAAGAAGATGGATTTTCAACCAACCTCCAAGCCTGCTTTGCAACCATAGATAAGTTAAAATCTCTAAGCCGTTTAAAACCAAGACCACCAAATTTTTTAGGTTGGCAAAGTTTCTCCCAATCCATCCATCGGATTCCTTTCCTAGAGCCCACTTGACAACCCCACCAGAAGCTATTCATCATACGCTCAAGTTCCTCACACAAAGATATAGACAAAAGAAAAACATTCATGATGTAGTTAGGAACTGCTTGAGCAACTGACTTCAACAATATTTCCTTACCACCTCTAGAGAGCAATTTGGAACTCCAAGAATTAATGTGAGGGCGCACCCTGTCCTTAATATAGCTGAAAACAAATTTTTTGTTACATTTTTTCCTAGTACATATTTAATTTGGCATTTATTCTTTAAAAATATTGTTAATTTTTATGCATAACTTTTTCTTGCATTTTTTGTTGTATAAAATTTGTTAGTTAGTAACTTTATCTTGCCGACTTCAAACTTTTCAAATTTAATTACACATTAAAAGCTTTCAAAATTTTAAGTCTTTATAAAATTAATTAAGTTTCATATAATTTTTATTTTAATTATATAAAGTTTTGTATCATATTTTATTTACTTTTGAATTTTTTATTATTTAATTCATGCAAAACATTAATAATGCACTAATTTATCATATATAATATTTAAAAGTTTAACCACACACTAATAATTTTTTTGACTTGCCAACTCGTTATGGATATAATATAATGATGATGATGATGATGATGATGATGATGTAAGAGGCAAAGAGTCAGTCAAAAAGAGTAGGAAAAATTCAATTTTTAGTCCCTTTGCTTTTCAATTTTGCTCTATTTAATCCCTATACTTTTATTTTTTTCTTCATTGAGTCCTTATACTTTTATTTTTTGGCATAACGTCTATTTTGCCCCCTGCACTTTTATTGTTTTTGAGATTTACCCCTTGCACTTTATTTGTGCACATTGAGTCCCTGAACTTTTATTTCGGTTCACATTGAGTCCCTGAACTTTTATTTCGGTTCACATTGAATCCTTACATAAAAAATTTATCCAAGTAAATCAAATTTAAATTAGAAAAAATTTTAAAAAAATAATTTTTTTATGTTAGGCTATTTTATAATAAATATTTGAACAATAAAATAAGTTAACATATTTTCCTTATAATTTTAATTGTTATAACAAAATACAATTAATTTTAGATAAAAATATAACAAATTTTTCTATTTTATCTTAAATTAATTATATTTTATAATACAAATAAAATTATTAATTAAAATATATTATTCTTCAAATATTTATTGTAAAATAGCCTAATTTAAAGAAATATTTAAAACCACCCCCCCCCCCTCGCACTTTTATTTGTCGACATTGAGTCCCCATTAAGGACTCAATGTATGCCAAAATTATAGTGTGAGGACTCAATGTGGACAAATAAAAGTGCATGGGGGAAATCCAAAATAAAATAAAAGTGCAGGGGGGAAAATTGGTGTTATGCCTTATCATTTTGATTTTACTTTGTTTTGATCACCATTGGGTAAACATACTTCTTATAATCTAATGGTGGTTATTGATATAGTAAAAATTATTTTTCAAAAACTAAAGTAACTGCAGAAAGCACCAATAATAATAACTTATTATTATTACAAATTATATATTTAAGGGTGACAGTACAAATACACCTCTAACATTTTATCTTAATCTCACATTCACCACTAATATTTTTCGAGGTCCAAATACTACCCTTATCATTTTGAAAACTATATATTTAAACTCCTTTTATAAATAGTATTTATTCTCATCGATCTTTAGTGGAGTCCACTATTTCTAACCAGGGCTGACTTAAGGATATGTGTGGTCCTAGGCAAAAATTATTTTTCACATTTTTAGATTTAAAATAATTAATTAACTATTATTTTCTAGATATTAACTATTTTTAAAATGAAATACTATTAAAATTAAATAAATTTAAAAACAATTTAATACTAGCACCATTATTGAATTCTAACTTAAAATGGCAAAATTTCAATTTTTTTCAACCAAACAAATTATACGTATAATTAGTTTATTTTATTGGGAATATGGGGCAATTAATAAATTAAATCTTGATGGAAGGGGGTGAAAATATAAATTGTAAATGATTATAATAGAATTTAATTGGTTTTTGTCCCTTCCTCTCTTATTAGCATATAATAAAATTTTAAAAATCTTTTGAACTTAAAAATAGAAAAATTTAAAAGTTGATAATAAAAAAATTATGAAAAATTTAAAAGTTGATAAAAATAAAATTATCTAGAAAATGATTTAATTGAAAAATAATAATATACACCATTAAGAAAGAGCAGAAAAATTTAAACGTATAATATATTTATTATTTCAAAGCATTAGTTAAGAATTTTTTATTTAAAAGTAAGAATAGAGTCAATAAAATTATGATAAAAATATTTTCTATTAAAACTATCTTTTTATAAATTTATCTATATTTACTTTTTTTTTTTGAAGACATCTATATTTACTTTTAATATCATAGAATAAAATTTATGTTACATATTTGATAGTAATTATTTGAAAAGTAAATTTTATTTTTGAAAATAAAATAAGTGACAATTTTTTAAAAAAAAAATACAATAGAATACAAAATTATTAAGGCATTTTTTGAATTATATATATAGGCTCATATTTGGGGCCTGTTTTTCGAGGGGGCCCTAGGCATAGACCTTAATGGTCTATGCCTAAAAAGCCGGGTCTGTTTCTAACATATATATAAAAAATATTAGATCAAAGTACATTTTTGCCTCTAATCATAACGAAGAACAAAGTTTCCCTTAAAAAAAAAATTAACATTTAAATATAAAAATTTTTCAACAAAATGTAAATTCTTACATATATATAATAAAAATGTTAAATAACCGTTGTTTTTTTTTTTTTGTACTCGTGAGATATACTGAAATTTTATTTTTTATTCACTCTCAAAATAAAAAATATTTATTTATTTATTTATCCATCTCATCCTAGTTTTTTTACATTTAAATAAATATTTATTTATTTTTATTTTGAGAGTGAATAAAAATGATAAATTTATATAAAAATGAAATGAATTTTTTATTTAAATGTTTCTAATTTTTTTAAATATAATGGATTTTTTTTATAAAAATTCCCATAAAAAAAAATAGATGTAAGCTTTTATTTTTTTAATACATATATTGAATTAGCAATGGTAGATTTATGACTACAAAAAATAAATGATTATTTAATATTTTTATTAGATCAAGGGTTTAAATATGTTTTGAAAAAATTTTTGTGTTTAAATTTTTTTTAAAGGTAAATTTATTCCTCGTAATAGGTATTAAGGGCAAAGATGTACCTTTATTTAATATTTTTATTTATACATATGTTAGAAATAGTAGATCCCACTGACATTGAGAAAAATACCATTTTTAAGAGGAGTTTAAATATATAGTTTTTAAAATGATAAAGGTGTATTTTCAACTTGAAAAACATTAATAGTGGATGTGAGATTAGGGCAAAATATTAGGGGTGTATTTGTACTTTTTTCTATATTTAAAGGAACATCAATCCTTGGAATGTGTTTGGTTCCTAAAATATAGGGGTGAAATCAAAATCCAAATGAATTATTTTGATTTTTTTAAATTTATTTTGAACGTAAATATGATTTTCTAGGAATTGCCCATTCTCTTTACATTTAATAAAAATAATTATTAAAATATTTGAATAAAGATAATTATTAAAATAATAAATCATTTCTATAATAATTTATTAAAAATGATAATAATATTTTAGTAATTAATTAATAATTTTAAAATATTTTTTATAAATAATAAATATAATATTAATTTTGATATATAAAATTATTTTGATAAATAAATAATTTTCATTTTCATTCCATAGTAAACTAAATAACTTTCCAGTGTTCATTTTTATTTTCATTTTATTTCTATTTCCATTTTCATTCTCATTCCTATTTTGGGATGTGAGCAAAATAAGGTCTAGGTAAATATTACATTCTTTAAATAAATAAAAAATCTATTGATATTAAAAATTATAATATTTATAATTTTCTTGCAAAATTTATTTTAATTTTTAAAATTTTTCAAATTTAGCTAATTATTTGTCAATTTGGAGTTTAATCAAAAATAATAAAAAAAAAATACGCAGACGTGGCCACCCAAAATAAAGTCATCTCAAGATTCTTGTTTTTGTGTGTGTTTATATTATATTGAAATTACAAATACTTTTTTATATTAAAATATTATTATCAAAGTCTTAGCACAAGTAATAACAAATCATAGATGTACCGAATTTTTTATACCAATAATCTGAATTAAAAATGAGTATTTTACATTTTAAAAATAAATAATTGGAATCTTAAATAATTATTTTTCTTTACTTTTTTGATTCATCTATTGACACAGTGATATATTATAAAATTATAATATACCAAAAGTACATATGAGATAATAATTAATTTTGTTTTGTTTTATTTTACGTAACTCTGTTTTTATTTTCTTTGGTTGGCTAAAAGTTGAATAGTCTAATAGTATTATTTCCTTCAAAGGTATTGTATAGATCAAGAAAATATGTATATTTTGAAAAAAAAAAACACACATATCAATCTAAACAAATCAAACCAGACTCATTACTGCACTTAAATTCCAATGACCAAAACAATTATAAAGTTCAAGTCTTTAACTATTAAAACTCTTCTTTTTCAAAAAAAAAAAAAAAAAAAACCAAAATACAATTTAACTTTCAAAGTCACTTACTTTGCTCCTCTTCTTCTTTTACTTTCTCTCGATACTCTTTTTGTCTTTAAGATCTTTATTGGGCATTGAAAGAAAAAGTTCAAGAAAAGCAAAAGTTATATCAACATATCAAAGAAAAATCAACAGCCTCATTAACTATAATTAGATGGTGGAAATTGAGGCTTTGAGTTCGATTTTGAACTTTCCCTTCCCAGTTAAAAAAAAATATATGTATATTGTCTTTCGTTGAACTAGTAATTAATGTTATAATCTTTTAATATCATCTTAGTTTTTTTATTAGTTCTTATCGTTGATGTTTAGGGAACCCAACAAGTTGAAGCCATAGTCTTAGATTCATACAAGCAAGAAGATACACATTTGAGTGCTAAAGCCTTCTCGAAGATGAAAGGATTAAGATTGCTTATACTTGAAAATCTATCTCTTTCTGAAGATATTGAATATCTATCCAACAAGCTGAGGTTTCTTGAATGGCATCGATGTCCTTTCAAGTCCCTTCCGTCCACTTTCCTACCTATCAAACTTGTTGAGCTCTACATGAATCACAGCAGTCTCCAACAGTTATGGGAATTTATAAAGGTATGGTTATATATCTGTACATGCAGGCAAAATGTTTAGCACTTAGTTTGTGTAAATATACATCCATGCATACACTTCTCTCATGATTTTTTTTGAGACTTTATAGTTAAAATTAAATAAATTTTATAACCACTGATGTTATTATCTCAAAACAAATTTAACTAACTTAAGTTCTTGGAATAAGGGTCAATTTCCTCCTGAACTTTTCACTCATGATCAAATTAGTCATTTTGGACATTTTTAAGCTAATTTAGCCACTAAACTTTCCAATAATGGTTAAATAGCCTCTAAATATTACAATTGGCTCCTTATTTTTTGATAAAAAGACCAAAAAAGTTCTCTAACAAATTATAAATACATCCTTAATTTTTAAAATAGTATACAAATAAATCCCTATTTTAGTAAAACAATTTCTAATTAAAAAAATTTTAATTTTAGAATTATATTTAATTCATATATAACTTGCAAATTAAATTTAAAAATATAATGTATATTAATATAGATTTAATTATTCATCAATAATTTTATTAGTTTTGAAATATACAACTTTTAATCACTTATAAATTAATTTCATTTTTTAAAATTATATTTGACATTCAAATTTATTTATAATTTGAAAAATAAAGAGTACAATTTAATATGTACATTGAATAATATATTAATAGATTGATATTGAAGCAATAATAATATAATGATAAACTAAAACTAAAAAATTTAATAGTAATAATGTTATATAACAACAACAACAACAATAATCATGATAATAAATAATAACAATAATAATATTAAATTTTCTTTTTAGGTTTCGTTAATTTTATAATTTGTAATTTTAATGTTATTTTTAGAATTGTTACATTTTATTACTTTAATATTACAATATATTATTATATTACATTAATCTTAATACTAAAGCCAATATAATATATTAATATAGTAATATTATAAAAATATAATAATAAACTAAAACTAACATTAAAATCATAAATTAGTCAAATCTAAAACTAAATTAAAAAATTATTATTATTATTGTTGTTGTTGTTGTTGTTGTTGTTGTTGTATTTTATTACATTAATATTTAAATTATAAAAGCTAATAATATGTCATATTAATATACATATTAATTGTACATTTATATTTCTAAACTATAAAAAAAACTTGAGTGTTACGTATATTTTTTTAGAAATTAAATTAATTTATGAATAAATAAAAGTTTTCTATTTCAAAACTACCAAAAATAATTGGTGAATAACTAAATTTATATTAATATAATATATTATTAGATTTTAGATTTTATAAGTTATAAATGAATTAAATATAATTTGAAAATTAATTTTTTTTTACTAAAATAAGGACTTATTTGTTAACTATGCGAAGCATTAGGGAGATATTTGTAATTTGCTAGGGAACTTTTGTCTGTTTGTTAAAAAAGAAGGAGCTGATTATAATATTTAGGAGTAATTTAACCTTTATTGGAAAGTTAAATGACTAAATTGATCTAAAAATGTCCAAAATGACTAATTTGATCTTGGGCAGAAAGTTTAGGGAGTAAATTGGCCATTATTCCTAAATTCTTTTGATTTTTTTTTTGAACTAACTAAATTCTTTTGATCGATTGATAGAACTAATGGAAATAATTTTTGAAGAATTTTTTCTTAACAATTTTTTTGATACTTTATAGTTAAAAATTGAATAAATCTTAGAACTACTGATGTTATTATCCCAAAATAGATTTAATAATGGTGGAAAAGAAAATTAGTTAAGAGATTATTTCTTCACTAATTTTGACTATTTTTGTGATTTCTCTTTGTTATTTAACTAATTTAAGGTTAACCACACAGTTTTGTTGCCTAAATTTACACTATTTTTTAAAGAAAAATACTAAGAATCCTCAATTTTTTAATTTTAATAATCAAGTTTTGTAAGAAAATTTATTAACAAAAACATTCTATAAGATTAAAGTATTTAATTCTATAAAAAGAGAAATTAAAATATTTTATTTTGCTAAAATACTAATGAATGATTTAATGAAAGAAATGAAATGTGTATAAATTAAAATCTGAAAATGGAAAATTTTAATTTTCAAAAAAAAAAAAAAGCGTTTCTCTTTTCTTTTCAAAAAAAAAAAAAAAAAGCGCATGAATTATGTCAACTTTAAAAGAAAACATATAATTTACTCAAAATTCTACCCATCACAACCTCCCCTGCCTCTATTGCCACCACCACCACCATCATACCAACAAAACCCTACCCATTTAATTGCCAAAATCCACGTTTTTCCTTTAATTTTAATCGGCATCAACACCCTAGAACATGGCCCGACGGTCTTAATTTCCCAACTTTTTATTTTTATTTTTATTTTTTTTATTGCCTTCATCATCCTTCCAATTTATATCAATGTATTTGATTTGTTAGGGATTTGATATTTGGTATTTGAAAGTTGAAGAACTAATTGTTTTTTTGATTTTTGTGGGGGGAGGGGGACAGATAGACAGAGTAATAATTTTAGGATTTTTTTATAGGTTACTAAAATTTCAAGGTCAATCTGACATGGAACTATGAGTGAAATTAAAGTTATTTGATAGATATTTGATGTAAATGTTTATGTTGAGCATTTAAAATTTATTAAAAATGTATTTATATAAATGGAATTAAAAACCGTTATATTAATTTTTGTTTAATTATAGTCATTAATATATATATATATATATATATATATATATATATATAAATAAGCTAGTTCTAGGAATGTTGTCAAGTAATGGTTTTTTTTTAAAAGCAGTATAAAATATAAAATTCAAATTCTATCGATGTTGATTTATAAAATTAAATTTTACTCTGTTTATAAGTGAGGACACCATCAATATCCTTATTTCATTTGACCTTTGTACATGCATGTTGTAATCTAATTTTATGATTTCAACATTTTGATGTGATTATTATATTTGTCTTGTAACAGCCATTTAAGTTGTTGAAGGTGATTGATCTCAGATTTTCAAAAAAATTAATCAAGACCCCAAATTTTCAAATGGTCCCAAATCTGGAGAAATTGAATCTGGAAGGTTGCATTGAACTAATTGAGATTCACCATTCCATTGGATTTCTGAAAAATCTTACAGTATTGAATTTGAAGGATTGCAATAAAATAATGCATCTTCCAATTAGCAGCATATGTAAGTTGAAATCCTTGAGGAATCTTATCTTACCTGACATTCAGATTGAATTAGCCTCCAGACAAATTGAATCTCTTTCAAATGAATTGAGGTACCTTGAATGGTATGGATTTCCTCATACATCTTTGCCATTTAGCTTCCAACCAAATAATCTTGTTGAACTACACCTGCGAGGCAGCAACATCGAACAACTTTGGAGAGGTAAACAGGTATGTTTATTTTTTTAAAAAATTATATCTAATTTTATTAAATCTATTCGTATAAAAAATTACAATGTTTGTAACTTTTTGTAAATTTAAATTTGTTTCAATCTTTAAAATTTGACAATAATATTCCAATATGATTTTTTTGAATTCAGTTATTATTATACATGCATTTATACATGCATCATTGCATTATTCCTATTCTCAATTACATGCATCATTACATTATCCCTATTTTCAATTAACTCACAACCAAACAAATAACAAATTAAGAACTAAACAAACCGTAAACCAAGAAATTTTACATATATGCTATACTAAGGAATTGAACCTAAGACCTCACTCCTGGGGTCTCAACTAATTGAGTTGCGCCTCATTGGTAATTGATCGATTACATGGAATTTTAGCATAATGTACCATATGGTCAAAATTAATAAAATAACGTATATGTAAAAACTGAGGTGGCTGAGGCTCAAGAAGTAAGGTCTTGGGTTCAATTTTTACATGGAGCATATTTGTAACATTTCTTAGATTATTATTGCAATGATTTGTGATTATTTGTTGTAATAATTTGTGGTTTGTGGGATAGTAATCTTAATTAAGAATATGGATAATGTAATGATACATATATAATGCAAACTGAATTCAAAAAGACATTTGAGGTAGCTGTTTTTAGTAAGGCTACATGGACTTTTTTTATTAAAATTGACCAAAAATATAAATTGAGTTAAAATTATAAATAATTTGTTAAATTAGAATATTTTTGTCAAATTTTAATTGTTGGAACTATTTTTTTTTTTAAATTATGAAGCTCTGATTTTTTTTTATTTTTTTTATTTTTTTTTAATGCCAGTTAGCCATTTTAGTATTTTATAACTTACAAAAAATTTCAACATTAATCTAATTCTTTTCCATGTGTTTTTCCTGATAGTGGTCTCTGACATCATTGAAGAGTCTTGATCTTAGTTTCTCCCGAAATTTGATCAAGGCCCCGAGTTTTGAAGAGTGGAGAAATCTCGAAAAATTGAATCTTGAAGGTTGTGAAGCGCTATCTGAGGTTCACCAGTCTATTGAAGATTTATCGAACCTGAATGAATTAAATCTAAGTGCAACAAGTATTGTAAGCTTAACTGAAAGCATAAGTCGACTTTCCAAGCTTGAAAATGTCTTCTTTACTAATTGTAAGAAGCTTCAATCATTGCCAAATCTTCCGTCATGTGTTAAATATTTAAGTATGGATGGTTGCACTTCACTAGAAGCCTTCCCAAATC
>CATIWK010167255.1:0-29836 GCA_949634005.1 Mallotus japonicus
AATTTTATTCATTAGTTTAAATTTTTAAATTTACACAATAATTTTTAAACTTACACAATAATTGATAAATAAATTTTTTTTATTCAACTAATAAAATTAAATTTTAGGTCAATTATCAATTCGCTATTTATATTAACGAATAAATTTGGTCATTTTTTTGAAATTTATATCATTTGATTTTAAATTTTTAAAAATTTAAGAAAAATGTAAAAAAATTATTTTGTAGGCTGAAAAACTATTAAAATGTAATAATTAGGTTATATATATATATTTCTAAAAAAATTATAAATTAAATTTATTAGTATCCGTTAAAATTAGTTTTTTATTAATTTATAGGACTTAATTGTATTAAAAAAATTATAGGATTTGATTGTAATCAGTAAAGTTCTAGTGTGCTCCAGTTTTCAAAACAGAAGTTTCAATTGGGTAAAAAAATAAACAGAGGATCCAAAGTGAGATTAGGGCACAAACCTGAGGTGCAAATTGGACATTTCCCCAAGATAAAATTTTTGTTGACCTAATTGATTTTTTTTCCCCGTTCTTCTCTATCAAACTTCACCTTCATCAACAATTGCTACTCCTCCTCCTCCCGCTGCATCACCTCCACCCACCTCAACAACGCCTCCACCAACAATCATCCATGTTATTGTTTCATCATCAAATTGGATAATGGGTCTCACAAATTCGTGATCCAAGGTTATTCCCTCGCCAAAGGGATGGGCTTCGGTATCACATCGCTAGCACAATTTCACTATCGGAGGCTACCAGGATGAGCGGTGATGCTTCAGTGGTCACTGGGTCGACAACGACAACACTAATATGACGAAGATGTGACTAAATTTGTTGATAGAAGCTTCATGTGCTCTAATTATGGTTTGCAACGCACTGTGTTGGAGACCATTGTTGGCAAGAGCAACGACTTTAAGAGCCATAGGCGGCTGCTCGCGGCATGGTCCTTCGGTAGCTACCTTATGAAGAGCATAAAGTTCCATTTGCAAACCTTTATCGCTATCTCTAGACTCCACGAACTTTGCTGCCTTTGCAAAGGTACTCCTCTCAATCCCTTCCCAATCATCCTCATTACTTTCAACAACTTCTATTTTGTTCTCCTTCTGCATCAACTCTTCATCTTTTTCCATCTTGAGCTTAAACTTGCTCACCAAGAGGTGTGGTTTTACATTCGAAATAGGATACCAGGTAATTGATGATTTTTTTCAATTACCTTATTCTGTTTGTATCCAGATTGCTAAGCTCCAGGATGATAATAAAGCATTGGATCGTCTGACCAAATCAAAAGAGGCTGCTTTACTTCTATTTTTTTTTCTAATTGCGTATAACCTGAGGATGATGTATGCTTCCAATGGCAATTGTATCTCTCATTTTATGAACTTTTTATAGATTTTTTCTAAATACAGCTTACTGTGCATATACAAGTATATAGCAATTAGATTCCTCATTCTATGGACCTTTACAGGTTTATTTGCATACTGCTCTATTATGTCATATTGGTGGATTGTCATCAGCTATGGCTATGCTAATGGTTGGAGCTTGTCATGTGTTGATACCCAAGTTTGAAGCTTCAGTGGCTGTAGATGCTAAAGAGCACACAACGTTACTTCTCTAATCACTGTCCCTGTAATAATGGGTGATTTAATTTCCTTAATCAGGTCATAATTAGAATCAGTTTGTAATGTAAACAGATCAAAGCAGTATTGTTATCAGGGCATACTTGGAATGGGCTCTTGTTGACTTGGTTAAATCAAGAAAGATTGAGAATTAATACACTTGCAGAAGCCTCAGAAAAACTTATAAAAACGCCATCATGCCTTGCAGAATGCTGAGGCTAAACTTGAAAAGGATTAAGTGGCATCCGCGCCCGCCAGCTGTACCAGTGCCACAGATTGCATCGTCAGTTTCCAATCTGGTGTTTACGTATTATAATATTGAAGAATTTCCCATCTTTTTATATCTGATTTTGTTTTCATCCTAAGAGTGTTTTGTGGATTTGTACTGTATGATCAATCAGGCCTCAAAACTCAGGGCCCGGAAACCTGGTGAGGATACATGCAATGCACATGAGAATTCCACTAACAAAGACACAAAAGCTAAGGATATTAAGTCAGCACTGCCTGGTGCACTAGTAAGTAACAATTCTCCTGATGCTGAGGCTCGATCTTGCTTCAGAAATTTGTTAAAAAGGAAATACCTAAGATGTGAAATTCCTTTTCTGGTTGCTTAACTTCGTAAAATTGTATTGGCCTCACCAAAATGTTTCTTCCAATACTTACCACAATGAAACTACTGCGGAATATTTCCTAAAATCATGTGTTTACTATATGCATGAAAAATAATTAAGCAGTGTAATTTTAAGACAATTCTGAGATCAGTGAAAATTCGTTGGTACATTCAGAGCTAGGCCTAAATTATGAGATGCTTGTTGCTTCTGGCGTTTTGACAATTAGGATGTTGATTCTGGGTCTACCAAGTTAATTTGCATATATATATTGTTTTATTTACTAAATTTCCATATTTAAGGAAAAGAAAGATGAGTTGAAATGGCTATGCTGTTTGGTTAATATTCTTCTCTTACTTTATAAGTTACTAATGGATTTTGGTTGCGATGGGTAAAGGCAGCTAAGGTGTTAGCAAAGCTGCATATTGGAGGAACTAGAGGCGCTGAAAAATATGATTTTGGATGTCAAGAAAATGGTCCAAATGTTACTGAGACAAGTAGTCCTAGTCCAAGAGGCTCAGAGCCATCAAGCTCTTACCACGCTGGTACTGAGCGTAAGGGAGAAATTCCACAGAAAAGAAATTCAACGCAACTATATTCAGATATAAATGCAAGCAGAATTCCAAATGCTTCAGAAGAGAGTTGTCAGGCCCAGGCCTCTTTAATGGGGTGCAAGGAATGTTTGATGTTATCTGAACCAGAAGATCCATTTCACAGAGTAGACTGCATAGAAGGTCTGAATGACTTGGAGGCTGAAGCACTGCCCAATATCGGAGACTCAGAGGTAGAAAATGAAGCACGAAGACATTCAAACGGTAAACGGCTTCCAAGTGTAGGAGAGAGTTCTAGCAGCCATGGAAGTTCAACAAGTAGAGGAGATAAAGAGTCAAATTGTGCTGTAGCATGTGAGATCCAATGGGAAGACCTACAGTTGAGACAGGAGATAGGACAAGGTAAGCTTCAATTAACAGTTTCAATATATTGCTAATGGACTTGTTTAAGTAGACTCTGAATGCATATAACAGTGACTGCGAAATAGATCCAATATGAGACGTTGTTTGTTACTATAAGATGCAAAAGTTAGAAAATGCATTCTTCTAACTTCTCCTTTTCTCTTTTGCTACATAGGTTCGTACGGTGTTGTTTATCGTGGAATTTGGAATGGATCAGTAAATTTCTAACTTGACAATTCTACAAAGTTCTTGCTCTGGCTTTGAAAGCAATGCTGGCCTGATTTTGTTTAATTTCACCAGGATGTTGCTGTTAAGATTTATTATGGCAATCAATTCAAAGAAGAAACTTTACATGATTACAAAAAGGAGGTACTTAGATCCCAACCTTTTAGATGTTTGTAATTCTTTTTTGTGGAGGCAGCACCTGACTGCAGGTTCTCATTCTTATAGATTGATATAATGAAGAGACTTAGACATCCAAATGTGCTGCTATTCATGGGAGCAGTATATTCACCAGAACGACTTGCCATTGTGACAGAGTTCTTGCCCAGGTAAATGATGGAATGATCATCTAATAATTAACTAGTGTTGAAGACTACCTCGAATTACCGACTTGATGTCATGTTCAATTGCATTGCATCTGTTGCTTTTTTTTCCAGATACTTGCTGCTACTTGCTCTCATATATGTATGGCTGATTCTATCTCTCATGGTAGGGGGAGCCTTTTCAAAACACTTCACAGAAACAATCAGGCCTTGGATGTTAGACGTCGCCTATTGATGGCTCTTGACATTGTATGTTCTTTCACACTCTTTTTGAGGATATTGAAGTTGTTTGACGCATGACAGAGAATGACTGAATCAATCAATACTCAAATGATGTCTCACACTTAGTTCTTTTAATGCAGGCTAGAGGTATGAATTATTTGCATCGCAGAAATCCGCCAATAGTGCATAGAGACCTGAAATCTTCTAACCTTCTTGTTGACAAAAACTGGACTGTCAAGGTAATATAAGAGCCAATCCTTTCAAATGATTGAACTAGATTTAGCATTTAGCAGTTTCTTAGAAAATCAGCTAATGTCTTTGTCAGGTTGGAGACTTTGGCCTATCGAGGTGGAAGAATGCCACCTTTATAACTGCGAAATCTGGACAAGGAACTGTAATTTCTTTCTGCTGCCTTCATCTCTAAATCAGGAATTATACATAGTGCAAATATAAGGGGCCTCGCTGCTGTTAGATTTTTCAGTATCTTTTTGCATTTTTTTTTATTTTGAGACTTCTTGCCATTACTAGACTCCCCTTTAACATATTTTTTGTTGATGCAGCCTCAGTGGATGGCTCCTGAAGTCCTCCGGAACGAACCTTCAAATGAAAAGTAATTCTTGTAAAGAAACTCTATTATCTTATATAATCACTTATATCCTGTCTTTGCACTATTGTGGAGACTGGTTAAACTGATACAGCTACTAACTCAAGAACCAAATTGTAGATGGTACAAGAAAAACCTATACTCTCTAATAATCTACCATGTCTGCAATCCATATGAAGGTGTTTTACCTTAATTGTAACTCGTTCCATGTTCAAGTAGTGGTTCAAGCATAAATCATAGGGACATCATTGGATAGCCCAAGAAAAGACAGTCCTGAATTTTCATTGTCCTTGCTGATTATATTTTTACCTGTTCTTCTGTGTGACAAACTGAAATGGTATCCCTTTCACTCTGTAGGTCTGATGTCTTTAGCTTCGGTGTAGTCTTGTGGGAACTAATGACCATGTCCGTGCCATGGATCAACCTGAATTCTGTACAGGTCTATATTTCTGGTTATAATTAGATCCTTTTGCACACTCATGTTTTGAATATGTATATTAAGGATGTAATTACCTTTCATTAATATCTTCTTAGGTTTTCACTGATCAATGTCTTACATTCAACAGGTAGTTGGAGTTGTAGGCTTTATGGATAGAAGACTGGAATTGCCAGAAGGCTTGGACCCCAAGGTAGCATCCCTTATTCGGGACTGTTGGCGAAGGTGCTTCTCCATTACACTCTAATCTTCTTATTTTCTTTTGTGCTTCTTTCTTTAATTTTCTGAAATGGAAACTTGGTAATCAATGATGGTAGTAGCTTAATGTTTTATTTCAATCTTAACAAGCAGTGATCCTGAACAACGTCCATCGTTTGAAGACATAATTCATCAAATGACAAGCATGATCCAAAAAGTTGTTGCTCCATCTCAAGTTCAGTGAGCTTCATAGGCTTAGGATTGCTACATATTGTTTTTCTTGGTTAAAATAAAAGACAAGTTAGATATACATTAGGGAAGGTATTTGCATCGACAACTGTAAATGTTCCTGTTCTTTCTTCTTTTCTAAGAGATAAAAAGATAAAGCTGTCAAGGGTCTGGGCTGCTAACAAGTAGTAGTCCTGACCCATCTCAGAGGAATTTAGTCTAGGGACTAGAAGATATATGGATGGACAAATTGAAGTCCGAAATTAAAATAATGTAACATTTATGCTCTTTGTGGGCATTTCTTCACCTTGCAATCTGCCAAAAAAAAAAAAAAAAAAAACGCAACATCTTGGGAGTTGGGTTTGATTGATTCCTGATTCCTGTTCATTTTTTTCTTTTGTGATCTTTTAAGAGAAGCAAGATCTTGCCTGTTGCTGCGTGTTGCATAACTATTTGGTATGTGTTGTCCGATGCCCATTTCTGAATTTGTTTTTTTGACAATTGATAAAAAGAAAGGTTAACACTATCATTGTTTTGGTGAAAGAATGAAAAGTAGCAAATAGCAATTGTCATAAGAAATGGACATTCTGGCGAGTTTGCCCGTGACCCTTTTCTGAACTATATGTAGTTTGCTTTTGTCTGTTCTGAAGAAATCAGTTTTTATATCATACTTTAGCCCTGCTTTGCTTTATAAAAAAGGCCTATAAATAGCCAGCCACTATCTTTAATCCTTGGAGACAGACGGTATCTATGGTTTTGATATTATATTATATTATGGGAACCAAAAAAAAAAAGAGTTAAAAGCATGTAGTTTTTTACATTATTCTGTAGTTTTCATTTAGATGTGTAAAGCAAGCAAGCACACCTAACCACTTATTCTTTGGAAGAAAAAAACTACTATATGCTCAAATCACGTGGATCATTTATATCAATTTTAATATTTGCTCCATTTGATTAAGAAAGGTTGACACAATTTTGAGAAATTAGTTGATAACAGTTCATTTGTGAATGATTCTTCTTAATAAAAAAAATTCTCATTTTTAAATATTTTATTCAAATTTTTATTATATATATGACCAAGAACTAAAATAGCCAAGTGAAAATTAATTAGTCAAATGAATTTCTGTTAAGATGGTAGGAGACAGTGAATTCAATTTTTGTTTATTAGAGAGATTATAGGACCTAAATTTTGATAGACCGTATAATAAAGGGTAGTTCTCTCCTTTAAATCAATGACTGCATGAATTGAACTCTTCACCTCATAATGTTTTTGAAGTGGAATTCAATTTTTTCACATAGCGAATAGCAAAACTCTCTTATGTTACCATATTTGGATGGGTGAGGTGGTGAAACGACCTTCTTTTTAGAAAAAATTATAGTTTATAACTGTAATTTTATGTCAATATCTGATATGAAATAACAAACCAATCATAAAATATATTAAAAAAATTACTCATATTTTTGTTTTAGTAAAAAAAAAATTATCCACTAAATATATATGTAGTCATATATTTTTTTAATGACTCATCGCTCCAACTAGACATATCAATGATTATAATTTTTTGTCCGCTCTTCAATCCCTTAAAAATGTATTGGATTAGTTTAAAAGATTTTAATAAAAAATTTATCGATTTGTTAGTGTAATGATCACTCAAATTATATAAAATTCTACTAATCGATGAACGTAGCATTTCATTATATACTTCCTCTACTTTAAAATATATTGACAATTGTAATTGAAAAGAAAACCACTCTCCTATATTACTTAAAAATAAAAAACTTAGTAATGTAATTGAACGAATTTCTTAAGTACGTGCTTTTAAATTTCCAAGTAGCTGTGGAAAAAAACGTTGGCACCGACCAAAAATGCAAGAGAAATAGTTGAAGATGAGGCACATGGATTGAATTTCGCAACTGGGTATAAGCCGTGTGACTTGTCTGCAACCCCAACGCCCTACACCTTCAACCAAACTTTGACTAGGCTTCTTCATCCTCCACAATCTCAATTAATGTAAGACTATTTGCAGATTATTTTGACTCAAATTGTCCAACTTTCCACACTCGTGACCCAATATTTAAAGAATTTTATTTGACTTGGTCTCCTAGTTTGATTATTTAAGGCAATGCAACGTGTCATGATCATGATGGTTTAACTCATTCTATGATCTATTGCACTTGCACGATTAGCAAACTTTTCGATCATGAAGAGAATGGAAAGAAACCTAAAAAGACAAAAGAAACGGCATTGTAAGATAAAGAATGTATATATTGTCTCCTTATTTTCCATAGATATTGTTTTTATGTAAAGAATTTTTATTTATTAGTTTTTTAAAAACCATTTCGTTATATAACTTTTAAAAATAATAAAATAAATCATCAAAATATTTAAATTATATAATTCAATTTTCTCTTATAAAGAAAATTAATATTAATATTTCTAATTCATTTAATTTTTTGTTTGAACTAATTGAACTTTTGTAAGTTTTCAGATTGAGTCTACGTACGAAAAAATAATTTTTTCTTTATAAGTTCAACTAATTAAACTTTTTAATATTATTGGATATTAAAAAAATCATATCATATCAAAAAAATTAAAAATTATTTAAAAACTTAATTTGGTGTGTCGGCAAGATTCGATAGGATACGAACATTCTGGCTTAGGCTTTTTAGCCATATTACATCCATATTATCTTGACACAATTTGGTGACGTTTTTAACATTTAAAATTGTTTTTTTCCCTTCTCTAACGTTGATCTAAAGAATCTAAAATTACAACAACTTTATTTTATTTTTGTCATTTCTTGACCATGTGATTCTTTTGTATGTATATATGGTTTTAGTTGTGACAAGAAGCTTAGGCTAGAAGGTTGGGGTCTAGTTCAAATGACAGGAGTTTTTATTTTTGGAAACAGAAGTTTTGGATTTACTTTTTATTAGATATGCCATATCTATTTATAGTGGCAGTTTAAAAAATATATTTAAATACTAACTATTAATTAACGAACGTTAAAATTAATTGGTAAGATATTTTCATTTAAATAAAAATTTGTATTTAAATTTTAATATATGCAGTCACATTAAATTAGTTATTAGTAGATCAAAATTATCCTTATAATCTCACTCAAATCAAATTAAATTAGTTAGAGGTTAATGAAATATAAATACCAATGATTTAACCCCCCCCCCCCCCCCCCCGGTTCAAGTGGTAAGGGGGGAATCCATGACCCTTAGGTCATGGGTTCAAGCCCTAGGGGCGACATAGATAAGTTTTGAGCTTCCTACTGGGTTGGATCGTTACAGCCATGGAGACGACTCCTTTTCGATATGTTGAGTTCAAATCCCCCTCCCCCTCCATCTCCTCCTCTATCTCCTGACAAAAAAAAAAAATAAATAAATACCAATGATTTAGAGAAAAAAACTATTATCTGTTTCGTCTTCGTGTTAGACCTGTGACAAGTTAAAAAGAAAAAATAAGGCTAGTGAAACAAAAAGGAGTATAAATACATCAGAAAGATATGGGCAAAATCATTGCAGCTAAAAAAGGAGCAGGTATTCTAGTAATATATATATTGAGTAGACGGAACATAGCAGGCTATGACCTTTTAGGATGTGTTATCAATAAGAACTGAGATTTCTGAGAGATAGATCTGTAGATGGCTAGATATGATGATTTGTTTCAGAATATTTTTCAGTGTACCCAAGGGATCCAAGAGGAGTGGTTGTGTTGGGTTCCCTAGGGTTTTCCTCTGGACCTGTGGAACAGCCTGTGATGACAGGGGCAGTAAGCTTGTTGGCTAGACACAATCAGGAACCAGGATTGGTTGAGGGTATGGAGAAGAGGATTTTTCTTATTTGTTCAGCAAATTTATGTAAAATATTTAACAAAGTTTGCAATACTAAATAGCCAAATGGTAAATTTTTTTCATAATATATATTAAATATAGTAATACAATTTCTTGCCAACATGTTATTACATTAATTTTTTACTGTTCTTTTTTAGTGAAATACAATAAAAGGAAACAATTCTAAACCAAATCTGTTATATGTATGTAAGAAATTTCATTGTATTCTTTTTTCAGATTCATCCCATGTTGGGATCTTACAATAATTTTAGTCACTATCACAAGTTCACAACTACAACAATAAACTATCAAATTAATAATAATATTATTAATATTATTGTATACATATAAATTCTAGTAGGGGCAGGTAAGGACATAAAATCTCTTAACTGGCAGGGGCAAGAGACTTTGAGAACCTCCGCTAAACCGTTTGATTTAGACTTGACGAAATTTCTTTGTATTTACTCATATGAACTGTCATATTGCTCGAAGGACATATTTGTATTGAGGGGTCACAGACCATAAAATCTTATTAAATACGTAGAATGCATTAGTATGTATTAATTAGGATTCATTATAAAATCTGTTCAGAAAGTTTTATATGTTCTCATGTTGGACAATAGATATTAAAGAAGAATACTTATATTTTAATAATTATTGGGATTAGTAGATAAAATTATTTTTATATAAGTTATGTTTTAAGTTCGAATCTTAATATACGTAATTTTATTAAAAAATAATTATTTATTTAAAAAATTAATAGTAATTGCTTAAAAAAAATTAATAGTTATTATTTTCATGAAAAAATTATTAAAGTATTTAGCTAAACTGAAATTCCAAATCTAACGAGGTTGAAAAACAACAAATCTTTTTATAGATTGAGAGAGCTATGCAGCCAATAACCATAAGGTGAGGTCTCTTAATTCATGGCAACACTAAAATTAATTCCTGTTTGATAGCATGGGTGGGACACTAAAATTAATCCTTATGTGGGTGGGGTCTATATTTGTGGGTTTCATATCCTAATTAAGATAACGACTAATCCCTATTAATACTAATAACTAATAGTCGTGACCTATAAAATATTAATGTGATATTGACAAGCCACACTATAAAACACTGTTAAAAAAACCCTAATCGAACCAGCAAGCTTATACGTTAACTGAGTGCATCTCAATAGTTACCTCGAGCATATAATAATTGCGCAAAATCTTTTCTGAATCGGGAAAAATTGAATCAATAGCAATTTTAGGTAGGATGTGAAGGTATCATTATCAAGTGCATTTCTTTTTCTCATGATGGCCAGATTAATTTATGTAGTGACTTCGTTATTAGCTCATAGAAGTAGGTTCAACTGTACGTCCATAAAATGACCCTCTCAAAATAAAAGTTACTGTTGTTCAAAAAAAAAAAGTTACTTTATAAATTACATCATTTTTTAAATTAAATTTTATAATTTTTTATAATTAAATACTATAAATTTCAAAAAAATCCCATTATATATATCTATAAGTTAAAGTAATTTTATGTTAGTTAATTTTTAAAATTAATTTTTTAGATTTTTAGTTTTAAATTTATTAAAAATGTTATTTTTATATTTTAAATAAATAATATTTTTATTTTTATTTGTGACTTCTTCCATTACTTAACTTTTATAATAGCTATATAACTAGTTATAATAAATTTAAAAAATAAAAATAAGAATTATATTTTTCTTAAATTATTAGTTATATTGGCAATAGTAAATAAAATTAATTAAATATTTGTAATTATTTTAAATATATAATTTTAATTAATATATTATAAATAAATTTTATAAGGATAAATCTCATTTAATTTTGTCAACATTATAATTTGTGTTAGATCTTAAAATTTTTTTAACACTCAATCAAATTTGAATTAGATAAAATTTTAAAAAATATTTCTTTAAATTATGCTATTTTATAATAAATATTTGAACAATAAATAAGTTAATATATTTTTATTATAATTTTAATTGTTAAAATAAAATATGATTAATTTAAGATGAAATATAAAAAAATTTTAATTTTATCTTAAATTAATTATATTTTATAATAATAAATAAAATTTAAAGAATATATGTTATTCGTCAAATTTTTTTTGTAAAATAGCTTAAATTAAAGAAATATTTTTAAAATTGTCTCATTGAAATACAATTGAGTTTATCTAAGTATAAAAATATTTATTTATTTAAGATATTATTTGTTAAAATATCAAAAAAGATATATTTTTTTTATAGTTTTTAATACTAAAATGAAAAAAAATTGATTTTGAGGGTTGATTAACAAAAAAAAATTGCTTTGACTAACAGATAGAAATAACGAAAAATAATTCTAAAATTGAGATAGCTTGATTGTGAAAATTTTTGTTATAAGACTTAATTAAAAAATGATATAATTTACTTCAAAAATAATGATATAATTTATAAGACTAATAATGTTATTATCCCAAAATAAACTAACATACTCATTTGGTCTTTCATTTGAGATTAGTTATCAATTTTTACTACGAATATATATATATATATATATTATTGTTTACACTGAGTGATAAAAAAATATATTTCAAAAGAATGATATTCATTTCTTAATAGCATTTTATGATAAATATATAAAAAATTATAATTTTTTATATATTTAAAAAAATTATAAATTAAAATTTTAATTAAGGACAAAAAGTAGAATTAACTATCTAAAGTAAAAAAACATAGCACAAATTATTATATAAAGATTTATTATGTGTTAATAATATAAAAAACAGAAGGAGTTTTTATTGAAATATTTATCTAATGTAGAAAAGAAAAGAAAGTGAAGTAAACGCACTAACAATAGCGAGTGGATAAAGATAACATTCTTTTTTTAATTCCATTAATTGCACCTTCAACCATCAATCTAGTCTTAATTTCCTTTCGTTTATTTTATGCAAACACACTCACCCTTCAACTATACGTTCTCTCCTTCTTCTTCAGTCTTCTTCTCCGCCATTTCTGCATCTGCAAATGCATGCAGTTGCTTCAATTCGCTAAATGGGCAAGGCCTCTAAATGGTTTCGAGCCGTTCTCGGCCTTAGAAAATCCGACTCAATTTCATCAAACCAAAGCCAACAAACCACCACCACCACTTGTCGTTCCAAGGAGAAAAAAAGATGGAGTTTTGTGAAATCATACAGAGAGAAAGATAATCACAGTCGCAGTCTCAATCACTCACAACAAGCCACGAAAACCAGCCGCAGTGCGAGTGGTTGTGATCAAGATGTTTATCGTGAAGAAGAAGAAGAAGATCCAAACCAACATGCAATTGCTGTGGCTGCTGCTACAGCAGCTGTTGCAGAAGCCGCAGTTGCTGCCGCTCATGCTGCTGCTGAGGTTGTTAGGTTGACGAGCAGTAGCGGAAGATGCGTAGCTAATAGCACTGATAATAACACCGCAGTGGCGTACGTTACCGGTAACTGTAGAAGCCATTGTTGGAGTGAAGATTTGGCTGCCGTTAAGATACAATCCGCTTTTCGAGGCTACTTGGTTAGTTAAAATACACTCTTAATTTTCTTTAGATTCATATTTGACCCATATGGGTATTTTTTTCTTTACAAAAAAAAATCTTTCTTGGAGATTGATGACTTTGTATAGAGGTTAATCTGTTCTGGTTATTAACGTTTCTTAATTACCCTTAATCGCCATTTGTGTTTATTTCCATTTTCTATGCAAGAAAAAATGTCTGCAAATTAAAAAGCAAAGAAATTGACGTTTTGTTTTGTTGTTTATTTTCGTGCTTGCCTACGTTTAGTTTACCTGCAAGATTCGAAGTAGCCTTTTTCTTGAATCATTTGCTGATGATACGGAGTCGTTTTAACTTTTCCATTCTGTGTTCGTGTATGTATGAGTTGTTCTTTAATGTCGTTTTGTCCAAAACGATGATCTTTACAAGTCATCTTTCTTATATATACATCTTTTACTTTTCCTCATATAAAATCCCAGAGTTGAATTCTTACTGGTAAGAAGGAAAAGAAAAATTAAAATCTCTGGAGCTGTCACTAACATGCACTTCTGGGTGCGTATTGTGCACCATTTCTACACCCGTGTGGACCCAATAAAGGATTTTTTTTATCATTTAACATTTTCTTTGCCTTCTCTGCATATTTCTGGTTGTGTTGCTCTTTTCAAACATTTAATTGATAGAATTTTTTTTTCCTGCTTTGTACTTTAAAGGGTATATGTTTATTAGACAACTCAACTGTGCTCTGTAGGTTGCTGTTTATGTGGGTTATTTAGGTAATTTCGGTTGTAGTGAAAGCTAAGCCATCTAATTTATTTCCAAGTTGATTAATGAGTACCTTGACGTTGGTAAGTTTGTTGATTAATTACTTACTATATGGTACATAATCTTACTTATTAATGGCCTGTTTTTATTCATGCACTAGCTTTATGGACCTACCATTTGTCACAGGTTCTTAATTTGGGACTAATGGACATTTCTTGATGATGACATACTAACTAGATGCTAACTGCATTGAAGAAATGGGCTTTTAGTTTTCGTTTTGCTTATAAATTTCAAAGCTTTTATGAAGTGGGTGGTACTCTTTTTTGACTATTATTATGAATAGTTCAGCTTTATCTGTGTTAGTAAATGGTACTGTATAAATCTATTCTTTGAATTAGGGAAGAAGATGGCGTGGGTCCAAACAAGGAAAAGTGGTGCATGTTTCCTTAAGCGTAGTTAGATGACCTTTTTCTTAGGGTGAAGTGAAGTTGGGGTTGGTTTTTTTTTTGACCAAAGTTGTTAGTTTGTTAGAGGGGAGGGGGGAGACCATGGGGTTTGAACCCACATGGTAGCATCACTTAGGTGGATGCTTTACCACCCAAGCCAAGAGACTTGGGCAGAAGTTGGGGTTGGTTGGGTTGGGTGCTTTAATATTTTGGAATTAGTTCATATTATATAGGAGGCTCAAGTTCCTTGTCATTCTTTTTTATCCACTTAGGGTGGCTACTGAGATGTCCTTGTCTTATTAATGTATAATGCCAGGCATTCACTTCAGACTGTAGAAAGAGAGATTCTTTCTTTTATTAAGGTTTCCTTTTCTTTTGAATTTTTTAAGTTGGCGTGCTTTTATTCCTTGGCGCCATTATTTTTAGAATATCCTTCAAATTGTAAGTTCTACAAATGCTAGAAGAGCATCATATTAAATATATTAGGTATGTGTATTTCAAACCGGTTGAATTGTAGTACATCAACTCTGGCCTACTACCTTAATTGATGAGTTGTAATTAATCTGCTTGGTTTGCATAGATACAATCTTATCTGATGGTTTTTTGTGTGGTAATGTGTATTGTGTTCTTTGATTGATTTCAATGCTTCAATATAATGATATTTTGAACGGATAGAATTGAGTACTTCTATGGTTGGATAAAAATAGAATTTGACTTACATCTTGCTATATTATGGGATTATAACTAAACTGGCCCCTTGTTATTATATGATGTTTAGTAGTCTGACTACAATTTTTGGTATGTTCTTTTTGATAAATATAGGCAAGGAGGGCGTTGCGAGCTTTGAAAGCATTAGTAAGGCTTCAGGCACTGGTAAGAGGACACATTGAGAGAAAGCGAACAGCGAATTGGCTTCATCGAATGCAGTCATTATTGAAAGTTCAGGCACGAGCACGTGCTGGACGTGTGCATATATCTGAATCTTCACATTCAAGTAGCAAGTCTTCTCACTTTCACCACCCTGTAAGCAACATTCATTTTTCTGTTCAATGTTTGAATTCTTAATATAACTTCTTATATTTTGTTAAATCACCAAGAAATTGTTTAACAAGCTGTGGGCTCCTTTTAATTAAAGCTTGATTTTCTTTCTTTTTTTTGCTGGCTCCAGTCAACTTTATCATTGCATGGATTAATTCTAAGGTTTTGAATTAAGCTTGTTTGATGGGAAGTACAGAACTACAGATGGTAGTTCTAACTCATCAATGAGCCAATGTTATTGCAATAAATTGCAACTCCGAACATGGCTCTATACTCAAGTGCACAATAAAAAAGCTAGGCGCACCTGATATATATTTCTGTGAAGATGACAATTTGATTGGCTAAATGTAGTATAAATACTATTTACATTCACTGGGGAGTTCGGTCAGGTTTCAGATATTAATGGTCATCCTCTTGCATTTTTGCCAAAGGCAGATGTCTATCATTTACTACGCCAACAAATGTTCAATGGAATCTATAATTGATATTTTGTACCATTGAGTAATTAAATGCGCAAACATAATCATTTTTTTTGTTGAATTCTGAATTGAAGTTGGCATTTACTTCTTAGTTTTTAGTTCTTCTCTGGAATACGTTTGGCTTTATGCTCAACTTGCATCAATTATTTTATGCTGGTCATTTATGTTTAATTTCTAAACTACTTGCAGGGTCCACCAACCCCTGAAAAATTTGAACATGCAATCCGAACTAGGAGCGGAAAATATGAGCATACATCAATCCTAAAGGTATCATTGTTTCTCTTTCTGACTGTCATTGGTGAATCATTTAATCATAAATAATCCATATCTGATTTCAAATGTGCAGAGGATTGGATCAAAATCTAGTGGCAGGGTGATTGGTGATGACGAAAAAGCACACTTATCCTTTAATTGGTCAGAACGTCGGATGGATGAAAGATCATGGGAGCAAAGAGTGCCTTTGTCAAGAAGTGGTACTATAGATGACGAGAAGAGTGATAAGATCCTTGAAATAGATACTGGGAAACCCCACTTCATTCCTAAGCGCAGAAACCTTTTTCACTCACTTCCCACCTTGACTTCTGATCTATATAGCCATAGCTACACAAATTCAAGAGACTCGACAGTCCATCAAACAGTTCCAAGTCCGTCTTCTGGTGAAGTCCAATCTTTAACACCAGTGAAATTTCCTCAAGAGGAGGAGGCCTTTTGCACAGCTGAAAATAGCCCACAGTTCCTCTCTGCATCATCAAGGGGTGGTAGTGGGAGGCGAAGTCCCTTCACTCCCAGCAAAAGCGATGGTTCAACAAGCTTTCTAAGTGGTTACTCAGACTACTACCCAAATTACATGTCTTACACTGAATCTTCGAAGGCTAAAGTGAGATCTCTCAGTGCTCCAAAACAGAGGCCACAATACGAGAGATCAAGTTCAACAAAGAGGTACTCAATTCATGGACTTGGCGAACTAAGATCGAGCAGTGCTGTGAGGGCTTCTGCTTTGCGTGCAAGCTTTACCAGCAAAGCATACCCCGGTTCTGGTCGCTTGGACAGGCTTGGAATGCCAATTGGGCAGAAATACTAATACTTGATCTCAAAGGGTTCTAATTTTTTGAAGTAGCTTCTAATCTGGCTAACTGATGTAACTTAGTTAATACTTGATGTCTAGTTTGTCCTTAAATGTATTTTAAAACGTCTGATGTTGCTAGTTAATGTGTAATCTGACTAAACACCAAGAATGCAATGGCTGTCTAATATTTAAGTGTATTTACTTAAACGAGTCCAATTTCCTCCACTATGAAAATGAGATGATTTTACAATTGATGACCTGTTTCTTGCTTCCAAGTCTCTGCCAAAAGAAGCTGCAAGTAAATGTACTCACCATTAGGTGCCATTTGGAAGGAGGCTAATCTTTGTCAGGTTAGTTGCACCCATTACATTTTGCAGCGTAAGGATGGCCTACATGAAATTAGCAAAGATAGCAATGTGACTTGTACATTTAGATTAGAAGATTGGGAAGGTAATTGATGTCGGTGGTTGTGGTCCAACTCAGAGCAAGTGAACTGATCTTGATTATGATACAGGCAACGTATGGACAATTTTTTTGAACAATTTAATGCAACTTATCAGTATAGTTTAGATTCAAATGGAAACAATTGAGTAAGTCAAGGCGATGGGTTAGGAAGGTTTCTGATTCAGCATTTTAGTTTGGCCCCCTATTTCGGTCATGGCCAAGTTTTGAGATATAGCTGCTGAAAATTTCCTAGGCAAGTTGGTGTCGTGGTGTAGTTGGTTATCACGTCAGTCTAACACACTGAAGGTCTCCGGTTCAAGTCCGGGCGACGCCAATTTAGTTCTCTTTTTTTAAGATGAAAGTAGACTGTGAATACAGTGAGAAACCATATGTATATATATAACAATAATCTTCCTTTTTTGTCCAAAGTAGATTCCAGTGCCACGCTATTCATGTACAAATGTTAAAAAAAAAAAAAAAAAAAAGGCACCCAAACAAATGAACAAATGACCAAAAAAATAAATAGAAATCCAAGAACAGGTTAGAGCAAAAGGGGAAGAAATTCCAAGAAAGTTGAAGGCTCCCATCAGTTATCACATTTCCACTTTGAGGTAGGCACACAACTTAGATAATGGCACCAACTGCAGTGATCATTTCCATTCACTCCTCTAAACAGCATTACCAGTCCCACTGTAAAACTGCGGCATACATAAAACAGAAACAGGAAATCAGGTTCTCTCTCATCATTCGAGTTCATTCACGTATGCGTAATTTGCAATCATGAATAACACAGTTTCACGGTCTCAATCATTTTGATCATGGGGAATTATGTTTTCTTATAAGGACTTACCCAGCAATGAGTAAAGCCACTGCAATCACCAAGAACACGTATTGGTATGCCTTGTGCCTGGATTTTACACGGGCATCAACAGGAAGATGTCGGCTTTCATACCACCCAAACTGAGGACGAAGCAGTATCACAAACCCCAGGAGAAAACCAGTCAAGAAGCCTCCAATGTGGGCAAAGTTGTCAACATGTGGAAGAATTCCTACAGCTAAGTTGATGACAATGATAATCACAAGGGTCAATAGAGCTGCAATCTACAAGAGCAAGGAAACAAGACAAGTTATACATTAAATCAATTATTTGGTAACTCATAAGCTTGCATATCTTTATGATAATGCAATAACGAGAATTAAAAACCAAGTTTCAATAACTGAAGCAACAGCACTTCACCAAATAAGAGATTCAGATAACTGCTAAACCAGGTGGCCTTAGTGTGCTGCCTCTTAATACCATAACTAAACACACTGCCACGCTCGTTTAATAAAATATCAAAAAACCTAAATAGCCTGTGATCCTAGACTAGTAATTCAAGGGGAGCATAGTGAGAATCTAACAAGTTAAAAAAGCCCAATAAATATTTACAAGCAAAAATAACCATTAAACTTTAGGTTTTTTTTTTTTTTTGCATTGGATTTTCCTAGTCAGGCATATGAACCCTCCTACCAATAATATTAATATCTCAATCTATGCATAAGCACACATACGAAGATCTATAAATATTCAATGAATCAAGGATTCACAACATACCTTATTAGTATAGATTGTCCAGTTAGTAAGAAGCTCTGATAACATTGCTCCAAGAAGGCCAAACAAAGCACCAGAGGCACCAACAGAAATATTACGCTGAATAAAAAGGGAGGACAATATGCTTCCTCCAAATCCCGCAGCAAGGTAGATTATCCCAAGTCGTACTGCAAGATTATGTAAAACACATGTTAGAACTAAAGCACTGTGTAACCTATAAATTTCCTCTTCATATTTGATGTGAAATTAGAACATCAAAGAAGAACATTACCAAATCCAAATTGCTGTTCAAGACGAATCCCAATAAAGACTAAGCTGAGCATATTTGCAAGCAGATGAATAACTCCTGCGTGCAACCACATACATGTGATGAGTCTCCATCCTTGATTCCCATGCACAACCTTGTTCCACTCCAGGGCTCCCATTTTTTCCAAACTGCAAAATATGGACATCATTAAGGTTTAAAGTCACAATTTTTGCTGTTGAGGAACCAATGAATATAAAAGGGGGCAAAAAAAAATGTCTGGTGATTGGATGAATGATTGTTCACTGCAATCGAATTGCAGTATAAGGAAAAGAAAGGTAAAATCTTCTGGCTATGTAGGTATTATGACTAAAGGCAAATTCCTATTCACATGCACTCTGGGAAAAATAAAAGAAAAAGATCAGCTTGTAGGTATTATGAATCACAAAAAAATCCAACATTATTTCAGAATTACTTGCAAAGTGCTCCAGAATTTATGCTTTTCCCATCTATATTCAGCTAGAAAGTAGCATAAAGCACAAGTTCAGAAAATAGACTGCAAGAAAGGCCCAAAGTTTCTAAGAAAACAAGATCAATTTTGCTTAACTTTGCCTTTCAGTCATACACTTTAACATCAGTAAACCAATCATAGCCTATCTAAACCAATAATTAAATAAAGCAACTCAGGAAAACCATCAATATTCAACTTCGGTAAAGTTAAAGACAAGCAGAAGAATTCGCGAAATTAATAGAACACAAATCAATAAAAACAGAACTTTTCCAAATAGATGTATCATACACATAAACCCTTCAAATTTTCAAAAACCTATCAACCACAAAAGAGAAAAATTCACTAGATCGGCAATTGGCAACGAGTCATAAGTTAATTCAAGCAGAAGAATGAAAATCACAAAACCAACAAAAACCCACATCAGAAAACCAATAAAAATCACAACTTTTGAATATAAACAGAAGCAGAAACACTGGGACCAAACAAAAGAAAAAGAAAAGAAGAAAACTCACGTGGAAGAAGATGGGCCAAAAAGAGGGTTCTCTTTCAATGGCTGAAACGAAAGCTTACCAAGGAACTTAGCCACACAACTACCTTCAAAACCCAGATTATTTTTGGGACAGTTGTTGACATACATGACAACAACAAAGACAGCAACATTAGCAACAACAAATACAGGAATCAACCATGAGGTCCATTGCTTATCAGAGGTTTCCGCATAGTGAAGACTGGAATTATTGTTATTATAGCTATTGTAACCTCTGTTTTTTGTCCCTCTCCCTCGTTCGAGATCCGCAGTTGCCATCTTCCTTCTTTTTTCTATGCGGGTGTTCGTCTATGCCTCAAAGCCAATATATGAACAAAAAAAAAAAAAAAAAAAAAAAGAACTTGGAAAAATTTAAGGAACCAGAAAGGAGTTTTTATACGTGTAGAGTTGTAAATTAGAAGAAGAAGTAGCTTGTAAGGGAGCTAGTGAAGGAAATCAAAAAATGGGCAATTTGGCTACAGAAAGCAAGTTTCTTTGATCGCCTTTTTTTTTGGTGAGATTTTTAAGGATTTAACCGTTGCAATAAATTCAGGCAGTGCAAAACAAAATCGAAAACCATCTCTCTCGATCTACCTGTCGTGTGTTCAGGAATCGTGGGTTTAACTACGTGGGCTTTGCTGTTAACCTGTTATGTGTCTAGTGTGTTCAGTGGGTTCTGATTGACTTACCCAACATCACATATCATGAATGATGGAGAAAATTCCAATTGTTATATGGATTTTTTTTTTTTAACACTAATTCTTATATGGTTTATTATATGCATTTATTTATATTGGAATATGATGGTCTTGGATTTCTCATCGCTAGTATAATATGTGTGTGTTGCATATAGATCACTTCACGCTTAACAAAATTACTATGATTTTGTTAAGTGGCGTATGGTTTCCCTGCGCAGTGTGTATTTATAAAAAAAAAAGAGGAATATGAATATATCCTAACCCCAAAAGAAATATTTAAGAAAAAATTCTTAATAGTTAAAAAATTTGTTATAATCTAAATTTATTTGAATTGCTATAAATATTTTTTAAATTTAGAGAATTTTTAATCTTTTTGTATTGTAAGGTAATTAATTTTTTTTAAATAGTTGAATAAGTAAAACTTTAATTGATTTTGAGTAAGATTGTAATTTTTTTAAATTACGAGATAATTAATTTTTTAAAAATGATTAACTAGTATTTTATTTTTGATCCGAACCATGAGTAATCAAAGTTATTAAATTCGGATTAATCCCTTTTAATTTGTGCAAAACCAAAAAAATAATAAATATCTTCCAACAACTGATTTAATACGACAATATATATTAAAATTCAAACTTAAAATGTCGTTGATTCCAAAATTTGTTAGTCATTAAATAGTATTTTAGTCAACTTTAAATAAAATTTTAATTATATTTTTCGGGAATGAGTTTGCATATTTTAAAATAAAAAACTCTTAAAATTAAAACTCAAGATTACCCCCAATTAAGTTAATTTGCAACCATCTTATATCATTAGTAGCTATAAAAAGACTTTTTGCAATTATATGAGGAGATCGTAGCTGGTAAGTATCTCTTCAGGATTATATGTTTAACTGGTAAAAATGGCAAAAATGAGTGCCAATTGGAAAGGTGAGATAGCTAAGGACTTAATAGAAAAGAAAAGAAAAGAAAAAAAAAAAAACAAGCATTTCAGCTAAAACAAACAGTTCAAAAAACATAATGCTGGCAAAGATATCTTCCCCAAATGGTGTAAGATCTTTAATTAAACAAATCTGTTAATGAAAATGGATTTAGTTAGGTTGTGATGTATGTTTCCAATATAAAACTAACCAAAACAAGGAACTGGTCCACGCGGTTTTGTCACATATATTTATGTCCAAGTAACTACAACAAATGACGAAAATACAGCAGATTTTGCATTTATCTGTTTACAAGTATCTAAACTTATTTTACCTTCAAAAATCATTCAATATTTGCCGGTTCAAGTTAAACTGACAAACAGTTTAATTTTTTTTAAATAAAATTTTGGATTCTAATATTATACTAAAAAAACATTAATTTTTTTTGAGTTTATCCAACTTGAATTTTAAAATAATCAGAGTCTTTAGCGAAAATATCAGATGAAAAAATACCACTCTTTATCAGCATGTTTTTAGCTTTTTGTTAATTGCTTTTAATTTAACTTGTGGAAACTTTTCGTGCCTTTTAACATATTTCTTTCTAGATAAAGGGCTCAATCTCAAGCATGCTTTTCTTCAATGCAATATTTTTCCTCTACATTTAAAAGTTAACTAAAAGTTAATTTTTTTAAAAAAAATTAGATATATATATATTTCACAAAGGGTGTTTCATATTTTTGCTTAGAAGTCAATGTTTGCATATAAATTAATTTTTTTTTAACATATGTATATAAATTAATTTAAGTAATAATATAGTTTTAATTAAATTGAGATGGAGAAATTTAATTTATATATATTCACACAAACTATACTAATGTAACACTATATATCTTACATCATTTACATATTATTTCAAAAGTGGAGTCATTAGTAGGGTTTTTAGCTATAAAAAAAAGTGCATGGAAAATTAGGTATTACAAAATTTTCATAGGTTTTGTTACGTCTAACGATGACATAATGATACTGATATGGTAGATAACTTTGTTGGGGTACTAAAACAAGTCACCAACTTGCTACATAACTATGACAATTATGCAACACCTCAAAGTATATATAATCTAAGACTATGTTTGAATCATGGAGGCATCGTGAAATAGTCTTCTCTTTGTTTTGTTTTGTTTTTTTTTTTTTTTTTCGTAGTTAGAGAAGTACAAAGTCAACATAAGTAACAACTACACAACACCAAACTCATCCATTTTTTTTTTCCTTTGCCACAAAGTTATGACTTCTCAACCAATGACTACATCATCATCTTTCGTTTAAAAATTATTCACCCAAATAATGATTTAATTACAAACAAATTGACCCATATGAAATTGGAGGTCATTGCCAAAAAGAAGTGCTTCATTTCTTAACTTTAACATAATTTAGCAGTTGCAATATATTTGAAATCATCGAATGTTCTACTATGGAGGGAATGCAAGCAACAAGACCACTAATTAGTTTCTTTGTTAGAACCTCAATATTTATTTTGGCAGAGTAATTAACTAGTATTATATAGGTATTTCAAAAGAAACTACTAAAGAGTTATGGTGTATGCAGTCGTGTTGAATTAGTTGCTAAGAAATTTTTATCGTTCTTATGGTCCTGATAAATCGAACCGGATTAGTCAGAATCCAATAAACTTTAATTACCGATGGTTCATACTAAAAAATGAAATTACTATATAAAGGTATTATTATAAATTATATAATTAAGTATTGCATCACAACATTTTATTTATATTTTTTAAAATTTAAACGATAAAAATATTCTTAAATCAGTTTACATATTGAACAAAATTATTATTTTTTTTTCAAAGCTCATCAAATATATATGAAGGACATTTTTAATAGGAACATATTTGAAAATCCGAGTAGTACATATATATATGTTTTCTTTTGAAGGAATAGTTAAGCTATATATTAATTCAACACTTAATTAAATAATTTATGAGATAAAAATATTTGATTAAATTGTCTGTTTTGTTAACCAAAAAACATCAATTTCCTGAGAATTATCCATCATCGATCATGGTGCAACGCGTTTGGAAGCAACAGCAATCCGAGTTTTGTGGTGGAAGAGGTAGTAGTAGTAGAGATAGAACGTGAAGCATGATCAAACTGGTGTAAGATGACAGATTGGATATATAGCGTGAATAAGCCGATCGAATAATTTAGCAAGAGGGTTGCGTTGCGTGTGTGTATTTTATGTTATATGTGAGTGTGTGAGAGCTGGCATGCATTTTTCTCGCAGCTTTGGTGGTTGGCCACAAATCCATGCTTAGAAGCTACTCTCTTCTCAATTTACCATATCTCTATAACACCCTTTTCAAAGGCATCTATCTCATTCCCAACTGAATATAATATTTTAGGACAATGACATGGAATGAACAGAGAAATCATGAGACCTGGGTCAATACCAAACAATAAGAATATCATTGTCTCCATTTTGTTGGTGTATGGATTGATAAGAAAGTCATATGATATGTTTAAGAATCCTTGTATTGCAATAGAGCTATTCTTTGTCATTTATGCAATCATAGTATTTGCATATGCTATCTCTAATATTTTAAGATGTCTAATTTGAACCACAATAAAAGTTAGATTATAATAAAAAGAAAGTTGCATAATACATATGTATTTCTTTTGAATTGACAATTATTTTATCCGTTTAATCTCTTAACTTACAAATTAATTATTTAAATACTTCTATTTAATAAAAATAAAATTTATTAATATTTTTCAATGATATTAAAATATTTAAGTGATATTTTTATAAGCTGAAATAAAATTATATAAACATCTAAACTAATTGAAAACATTTACATCATATTTTTAACAAATTGAGATGTAAAAATGATCAATTTGTAAATTAAGGAGGCAAATTGATAAAATATGACAAGTTTTATAAAAATTAAACATAAAAAAAGTTGAAAAAATATTTTCTATTTGAAGTCTTTAATATAAATGTGATGTCCTAATTTACAATTTGTTTGCAATTTATTCGATGTGAAATTTTTTTATTTATTTTGCAATAGGTCTTTAATCTGTAATTTAATTCATAGTTTATAGTTTTATTTAGGTGCATTAATCGTTGGACTTTTTCTTTTTATTTTTTTACGGGTTAAACTCAAAGCCGAGCAACAACATTTTAAGCATTGGGCTGAACTTGCCCTGGGACGCTAACAGCCATTTGAAATTATCATGTCCACCCTCCCGCCTTCTCTCTCTCTCGCAAGACCGGCCAATACCCCTAACCGATTCAACGCAACAATTCCTCTTCAGCTCCAACCGAGCCTCTCCCTCTTAGAACTCTGCAAATACACCATAGAATTCAAACAAGTTCAAGCCGGGCTCACTAAACTAGGCCTAATCACCCATCCTCTAGCCCTTACTAGACTCTTATGCTATTCGTCAATCTCTCAACATACAGATATTCACTACTCTCAATCAATCTTCAAACTTGATAAAAACCCAAATACATTTGCTTATAATGTGCTCATTAGGGGCTATGCACAGAGTGAAAACGCCGAAAAAGCGCTTCCTTTGTTTTATAATATGCTTTGTGATGCCAATTCTCCGCCGAATCAGTTAACTTTTCCTTTTGTTTTGAAAGCTTGTTCTCTTGTTAAGGCCATTAAAGAGGGTAGACAGGTGCATGGGTTGGTTTTTAAATATGGGTTGAGCAAAGATCTTTTTGTACTAAACAGTTTGATTAGCTTGTACACAGCTTGTGGCGATATTGATTTTGCTTGCCAAGTGTTTGATAAAATAGATGACCCAGACGTTGTTTCTTGGAATTCGATTATTGGAGGCTTGGTTGATTTGGGTTTTGTAGAGGACGGGAGGTTGATGTTTGATAGAATGCGAAGGAGGAGTCTGGTTACTTGGAATTGTATGATTGATGGGTATGTTAAAGTGGGGATGTTGAAGGAGGCTAGAGAATTGTTTGATCAAATGGAAGGAAGGGATTCGGTTTCTTGGAATACTGTAATTTCTGGGTATGCTGGTTCAGGTCTAATGGAGGACGCTCGAAAATTATTTGATATGATGCCATGGGCATTGAAGGATTTGATCACTTTTAACTTGATGATTGACGGGTATGCAAGAAATGGTAAATATGAAGAGGTACTGCAGATATTTCAGGAGGTGCAGAAGGCAAAAACAAAGCTGAATAAGTTCACTATGGTAAGTGTGCTGACTGCCTGTTCCAATTTAACCGCTTTAGACCAGGGGGAATGGATTGAAGCCTATATAGAGAGAAATAGAATTGATGTGGATGCTGTTCTGGGAACTGCTTTGGTTGACATGTTTGCGAAGTGTGGAAACATTGAGAGAGCTCTTTCTGTGTTTGAAAGCATGGAGGAGAGGGATGTTGGAGCATGGAATTCGATAATTTACAATCTTGGTGCTCATGGTTATGGGCGAGAGGCGTTAGCAATGTTTTCAGACATGTTGAAGTCCAACCCTTCACCAGATGAAATAACATTTACATGTTTATTGAGTGCATGCCGCCATTCAGGGCTTGTAGATGAGGGTAAAAAGCTTTTTCAGCTCATGAGTGAAGAATACGGCCTGACACCAAAGAGTGAACATTATGGCTGTATGGTTGACCTTCTCTGCCGTGCCAATTTGTTGGAAGAAGCGATATGCTTCATTAAAACATCAGAAAAGAAATCCAGTGTTCCTATGTGGGGCGCCCTTCTTGGAGCATCATGTCGACTTGGGAATCTGGCTATGGGAGAATATGCTGCAGAACAAATAATGAAATTGGACCCCTTTGATGGCAGCTGTTATATTGTTTTGTCCAATATGTACTCAGCTGCAGGCATGCATGAGAAAGCCATAGAAGTCAGAAAAATGATGCAAAAACAAGGAGTAGACAAAGTCCCAGGAAGCAGTTCAATAGAAGTAGATGGATTGGTTCACGAATTTAGAGTAAGCTGTAGTAGTCCAGCATTAAGTTAAAATGCATTGTAGGATTTGTCTAAAGTCAAGCTGTATCATATTTAAAAAAAAAAAAGCCCTTACCAAAAGGAGCACATAAAATTGGGTAATCAGGGTTGACCATCCGTTTCAAAATCACCGTACAACTGCTAAACACCGCAAAACTAGTGAATGATGCAATTCACACAGCACAGAAAAGAGCAATACAAAAAAACCATAATGATGCTGTTAAGTCAATATTTGATAGAATAAGCTTCAAACATTGAATCATTGGCAAAATTCGTAAAAGGAGGTCGGAATAGAAGAACAATGAAGTATCCGTACTATCCATACATGAATATGGAAAAAACAAAATTTTCAACTGCTTATGCTACTTCCAAGATAAGAAAATAGCAGATTTAAGAAAATTATCGCTTTCCTCCTCCACCACCAATCTTGGGGCCCTTTGGTCCAGCACCCTTAGGGATGTTACTCTTGCTTTGGGTCTTTATCTTGGCAGCCAGCTCAGCTTTCTTTGCCTTCTTTTCATCCTTGGTTTTCTTGATCCTCTCCTTGATTTCTCTGCAAAAAATAATAAGAAGTGATTGATATGTGAAGCATATGGGATTCCATATTGGATATCTTAGTAAACTAAGTGAATATAACACTTCATGCTTCACAAACCATAAAAGATTGAGCATTCATATACCTCAAAGCAGCCTCGCGAGCAGCATCTCGGACCTCTGGTTTTTCAGTTCTCCTCTTCTGGATGACCTCCAAGGTAGCACCAACAATGGACCGTGAGTATGGCTTCTTGTTGGTTCTGCGCTTCTTCTTAACAGCCTCAGCAGCAATGTCCTATAACAAACACAAAAATGAATCAAATTATAACAGTTTTAGTGTACGAAAATGAGAGAGAGAATTGCAAAAATCAAAAAATACCTTCTTGTGTTGTTTTCTGTACATGGCTGTCCAGGTAAGCTTCGAAGGCTTCAGACGGTTGTGGAAATACCTCTTGCATTTTGAGTTGGCAAAGAGGAAAACCTTCATTAATCAAAACAACGAACACCATTTAGACAATTCTCACCAGATGAAAAAATCAAATATGCATTCTTTAAGTTTTCAGATACACTAGTCTAATAGACAACAGAAATAGAGAATGTGCAAAATAAATATCACCTGGGAATCAGATCGAATGAATCTGATACCCTTACCAGGGTAAATCTTGGCACCGCTGAAACGGCAAAGCTCAGTCCTGATATGCCACAATCAAGGAGTTAAATTAGGCTCCAAGAAATCAAGAAAAATCATTCATAAAATGCACTGATTACAATGAGCTGGGGGATAAACAAGTTCTTCTAATAATCAACAAAAACTAACAATGCAACCTAATATTGGCGACCCTAATTCAATGTAGATTATTAATAGTTCAAAACCATAACAACTAGAATCAGAAACTTATCATGCATTGAAATAAAAATCTATTTATCATGCAAATATAATCAAATAAATTAACACCAAAAACTCAGCAATGAATCTGAGATCTATCAATGAAGCTTATTCGAATCGAAGCGAAAGCATGATAGTGACAGAGAGGAAGAGGCGTACTTGAGAACCATGGCGAAAGGTTGGTGATGATGATGGTGTCGCCGCTCTGCTTCAGCTGCTGCTGGCGCTCAAAGTGTAAGAGAAAACCCTAAATCCCTCGTCAAAGCCTTCAATTTAATGCTGGTGAAAAAACCTATATCAGCAAATGAAAGAGCTGAAATGGTGTCGTTTTTCCTTATGGGCTTTCAGCTGTTGACGCTTAAGAGCCCGATGTATATCAGGCATTTTTTTCTCAATCCAATGGGCCTCTTATTTTTAGAGCAAGGGATTTTTCAAAAATAACCACAAAACGAAAAAACATGGTTGATTTTTTTTTTCTTTCAAAAAGACGGTATTTAACAATATTTATTTTAAAAATATGGCGATTATTTTTATGTACTACAATACAGCCAAAAAAACCATTGAAATAACTAAAACAACCAAATAAAATGACATATAACGCTTTAAAATTTTTCAAGCCAATTCAATGAAAACAGAATCATAACAATCAAAAACAACTATAAACAACTAAAATAACCAAAAAAATTCAAAACAACCGAAATAATCAAAACAACAAAAAAATTACAACACACACTCACCAAATTAATGAGAACTAGAAACACAAATCCAAAAACAAAATGAGAAAAAATACAATCCAAGAATCACCCAAGTGCCAATAACAAAAAAAAATGATATCCACTCATCAAATTAATTAAAAAGAACCTATAAATTGACAAAAATTTATTTAATACCCATAGCACCAAAAAACATAAATCTAAAAATAGAAGAAGAAGAATAAACATCGATCATAATCGTAATCATTTGAGCTTTTTTTGCTGCTAAAAATTTATTATTAATGGAGTTAATTTTGTAAATTTCATTATAGTTAGTAATGAATTTGGGAGAAAGATAAAAAAAGTGATGAATTCGAGAGAAATCACAAAGAGAATGAAGAAAGAAAAAAGAAACCCGTGTAAATGAAAAGAAAATATAAAAACATCGTAAGAATGAAAAAATGCGAAGTTAATTTAAACAAAAAATCATATTTTAAATTTTTTACGTGACTTCAGTTATTTGTGTTTACACTAAACCAAATCCATCCATTTCAAGTCTCAAAATCTATTTTATGACATAAATGTTTTCCAAATCACAATAATAATAATAATAATAATAATAATATTACCCTTATTACCTTATGATACCTCTTAATTTTTATTCAACCTTTAAATTTTTATTTTCAACCTATTTAATCCTTATATACATGAAATTAACATATTCTATAAATGCATGCTAATATAAATACAGAAAATTTACGAGGAATGAAATACAATTTTAATTTGTTAAGATAGTATAATTGAAATAATTTTTTAACTTTATTTTTATTAGTTTGAAAATTAATTTTTATCGCTTCATGTCCTTAAAATCATTTTTAAAATCAAGTATTTGTCCACTATAATATTCTATAATAGGATTGAAAATATAAATTTAAAGGTGATATATGTTTAAAATAATTTCTTAAAAATGTTATAAAAATAATAAAAGTCATAAGTGTTAAAAGTTTTTTTTTTTTTTGAAAACTCAACACACAACATAGAAACACAATGCCCTATAGGTCATAAGTGTTAAATGTTAAAAGTTATTAAGAGATGAAACTTTACATTCGATTTAATAATATTGTCTACACTCAAAAGTGTTGCAGTACCAAATTATTAAATATTTTGAATATTAAATATTTAATTAGTAAAAATTAATATATATATATATATATATATTTAATATATA